>CAAHFI010146137.1:0-12509 GCA_900893395.1 Euglena gracilis
CGATGACGATGACGATGACGATGACGATGATGATGATGATGATGATGATGGTGATGATGATGATGATGATGATGATGATGATGATGATGATGATGGTGGTGGTGGTGGTGGTGGTGGTGGTGGTGATTGTGATGATGATGATGATGATGATGATGATGATGATGATGATGATGAGAACCATGGTGTCTGCTTCGGTGCTGCAGGATTCTCTGAAATTCCACAATTTTTCGTCACCGAACCTTAAACTACTGGTGGTTAATTTCAAAATATCGAAATTCTTTCTTTTCAATACTGGCACTAGGAATTCAATTTGAAAATTGGGGTGATTCAAAACATTCTGTTGGGTGTTTTTCTGTGCTCATGGTTTGTTCCATCCCCTGTTAAAAAAATTGATTAGCAGGGGCCAGACCAATGCCTGAGGTGCCCGGGGGGGGGGGTCCGCTGGCTGGCCATTTTGCTACACGCTGGAAAAAATGGACTAGCTAGACCCCCCCGGGTCCAGGGGTCTCCCAAATGGAAAAAATTATTCTCCGGCACTGTGCAACGAGGTGGAAATGAGGTTTTCAAATGGGTTTTTTTGGCACCCAAAAATGGCCAAAATAGACATTTTGGGCAAGTTTTGGGGGTCAAAAAAATTGGTGTTTTGCGCCGGTCACTGGAAGAATTTTCCCCTGGCCAGCCTGCCAGCGGAGCCCCCACCGGGGGGGGGTCCGCTATGATTTCCACTGGCCAAATTTGGCAAAGCTGCAGCCCAGTCCCCCCAGGCAAAAATTGCGAAAACTGCAAAAAGTCGAGCAAAGGCCTCAACAATGGTCATTTGCAGTATGCAAATTGAGAAAAAAAAGTGCAGATTTTTTGACGTTCATTCAGAGTTGTTTATATTTAAAAAACTAAAAAATTTTAAGGTGGGGTTTCTGTTTAATTAAGAGTATATTTTTAGATTGTATTTTTTTTTTGCCATTGATCTCCTCCTGATTCATGGACACGGGAATTTTGAACCCAAAGGTGGGGTTTTGGTGCAAGGTGATGCAGGTCGATGCCGGGCGATGCGAACATTTCTTGGTTTTTGTTAGATGATTGGGTCTCGGGGTAAGATCCTTGTTGGGAGAAAGAAAAATGCACCGAGTAAATGACAAAGCCCAACAGCCAGGGGGACCTTAACAAAAATTTGCACAAAGGTGTCAATTTACTGGCATCACAGCATGCAGCGGTGCTGACGGATAGACCGGCGCAGGGAAGGGACTAGGGGTGCAGTGCCGGGGGAGACCCGGGCAGATTTTCACAAATCTCGACTTCCTGCGTTTCTCCCCTCCCCTGCAGCGCTTCTTGGCCGGGACACAATTGAAGGTTGGCCGGGGGCCAACCTTGGGGGCGAAGCCTGCATGTTAAGTTTCTCCAGGCCATGCACATATCTGGACACAAAGCTGGAAATGGGGGGTGGGCAAGATCACAAGCCAGGGCGGAAGGCCAACTTTCGGAGGCCAAGTTTTCATGTAAAAAAGGAGAGGGGCCAAGCGCTTGGTGGGGTACGGCGATTATTTCCTGAATATGATGAATGTGATATGATATGAATATGAATTTCAACCTTCCCCACCCCCTGGCGCTTGGGCGAGGCAACGATTAACGGTAAAGCCTGGGGGCAACTTTGAGAGGCCAAGTTAGCGTTTAGGGAGGCAAGGCGCCAAGTGTCTGAGGGGTACAGGGGGGAGGGAGTGGAAACATGGCCCCCTCCACAGAACCTGCCCTCTGTACTTACGCTTCGTTCATAGAACTCTGTGTGGGACAAAGCCAGAATTTCCATGTTTAATATCTGTGCACCACCCTTTTAGGTTGGTTATTAGAGCAAAACCAATTGTAAGCAATTTTGGGTTTCCCACTGAAAATTTTCTTTTGGGAATTACCCCTGAAACCCGTCCCTGAAAAAAAAAATAAATGTAAAAAAATGCAAAAAGGTAAACTATTGGTGGAAAAAATGCTGGGTGGTGGAGTTTAAAATAAGTTATGCTGGTGAGATGTGAACAACCTCATAAACCTCTCAAAATTCAAGGGTCGAGAGCATCTTTAGGTGTTTTTTTATTGCCAAATTGATCTCCCTTTTCAAAAAATTTCGACTCGGTCCGGCTGTGCCAGCCAGTCTGGCCTCAACTTTACGTTGACGGACGCCAGGGTATCAGAACCTTTCAGAGAGCTGCTGGTTGGTGGGGGGGGATAACACCAGCTGGTGGGAACCACCCAGGGCTGGGGCTCAAATTAATATTCTTTTTTTGCTTCCAATCGTTTCACGGATTTTCAAATCGTATGCAAAGGGGGAATTGATATTGGAGGCCTTCGGAAAAACTGTGGGAAAATTGCAGAAGAATTGCAGAAATTGCAGTTTTGGGATTTAGTACACTTCTGCCGGAGGGGACTCAGAAAAATTTCCAAAATTTGGTCATTGAAAATTGCTGAAGAATTGCGGATATCAATTTCCCCCCTGACTTATGCAGAAGACAAAATGTCCACAGGCAGGAAAAAGATGGGGTTAGGGTCACCTACTTGCACGTCTTTGGGTTGGGCCCAAATTTGGCCAGGTTGGATTTTTCCAGCCCCTCCACCTTAAGAAACCCCCAGGTTTCTAAAATTGGAGGAGGGGATAGGTCCACCAGTTTGCATGAAAAGAGCAGGGGGGCTAACCTCTCGGGGGGCACCATTTGGGAGAGGTAAGGTTGCGGAAATAAAAAAAAAGGTTTGCACGCAGGGCTGGCGCACAGGACATTGTGCAACTCAGAGTTTCTGAGACAAACTTTGGAGCCCTTGCCATGAGCCAAACCTGTTTCAATTGTTGTGCACACAACAACTTACATTCGACAAAAGTGAAAATCCGTGCAGCCAAAGACAGCAACAGGGGGAGGGCAGTCAGGCTTCCCCGCTCAAGCACCACCACTGCCACTGCAAGCCATGCGAGTGGCCGATTTCAGACCCGCTCCACCTGAATGCACTTGAAATGTCTATGGCTGAACAAAAATTAGACTGTTCAGACCCCGTTCTTGGCGTGTCGCTTCATCCATTGCACCTCTTCCACACTGCTCATCATGCCAGGGGCAGGGAGATATTCCGGTCGGCCGAAAATTTTATTCCGGGTTATTCCAGTTTATTCCGGAATTTATTCCGGTTTATTCCGGTCAATTTCTGTCTGAATGGACTTAGGGTTTTTTGAAGTACAATTGGGACGAGGCGCTCACCCGGGCTTCAGGGATGCATTCCTTGGTTGCCCCGCCCAGCCAAGTGGTCACATCACACTTGGTGATGCGGGTCTGCACACCACAGCAAACCCCGGCCTTTTCAGGAAACACAACCGAAGAAGATTGTGCTCGGGGTTTTCTCTTGAGGCGGGTCCCAGTGTCTTAGGCGCCCAAATTCGCACTTAAGCTTTGAAAATGTAAAATTGCGCCGACGCGCTTTTTGAACACCGGGCCTGAGGTTCAGGACAGTCCGAATAAATGTCCCCCTACTCCCAGGGCCAAACAAGGCTCCCCAGCCCAGTGTGCATGGCCCCAAAGCGCCAGGAGGGAACGAGGGAACTCCATTGTGCAGTTGTGCCATGGGGTAACGATTTTTTTCAGTACAAAAAATGAAACACATTGCGCTTTGGCACAATGTTTGTAGTTTTTTTTTGTAATTCTACATGGGGGAATCATTGTGCACTTGCGCAATAATAACACCATATGCGTCAACATGTGCTTTCATTCCACATCCGCAATTTGGGCATGCTCATATAGAATGAAACTTTACGAGTTATATTGCGCCACGGCACAATAAGAATCCAATTCTTAAAATTTTAAATTAGCGTGGCTGTTTGCGCCGAAGCGGAAAACTCAGCAGGCAAACCTTCACGGACAGATCGCAGAGCCTAAAAAAGCAACAAACGGGCCAAAAATCACCTGGCCTGTGCAGCACCATCTGGGGAACACAGTCAAGGCTTCAAAAATGAGGGAGACACAACGGGGGTGTTGGTCCTTTTTGGGGAAAATTCACGTTTCCCGGCGTTCAAACCCGGGGTTTTGAACCTTTTTTAAAATGGATCACAGGCTTAAAAAAACAAAAAAGGTCTGTTTCTTGGGTCCCAACAACCACAAGTCATGCGTGTGCCACCGTGGAGGGTCCCCGCGGAACCAGAGGACCAAAGAGTGGGTTTCACCGCCGGGTTTCAAAAAGAATGCGACGTTGCGCTCATGCGCAATGCAAAAATCAAAACCTTAAGTGGGAGTTAGGCCGCCCAAGAGTGTCATTACCCCCTGATTGAAAGATGATTCGCTTTGACCAATGGGATCCCTGCCCCCAAAAATCAGCTCTGATATTGTCCTAGTTCATGTCCCTTTGGAAAGAACTCAGGGACAAACATTCACTAAGTGCAGCAAGTGGGGATAAATCCAAACAAAAAATGCATTCAACCAGGGGGAGAAACAGGCAAAGTGAAGGTGTGCTCCTGATATACCAAGTGCCGATTGTGCTACGCTTGCACTCTTTTGTTGCTCTTGTGATTTTGAAACCTGAAAATATATCAAACTTCACCTTCCTTGCCTTTGTGTGTTGCAGAATTTTCAAGACATTGGCTGGCACTTTTATTCCGGGTTTTCCGGTTTATTCCGGTTTATTCCGGTTTTCACTATTTCGGTTTATTCCGGTTTATTCCGGACCGGAATATCTCCCTGCCCCTGATCACGCTCCTTTTAAGACCCCAGAATGGGGTTTCCCCCACCCAGCCCGGTGCAGGACCCTCCCCCATGGGCGGGCGGGGAGGACCCCCAAAAAATTGAACCATCTTACCGCTTCACTGAAACCCAATCCCGGGCCTCTGGCCTGGGACCCAGACCCACTGGTGGTCTGCAGACTTAAAGAAGCCTGCTGTTGATGTTGCTAATCCCCAAAAAGTAAGCCCAGTTTGGATTCTAAACATCTCATTTGACCCCCCTGAAAAGCAGCTTTTGCGTCCTTCACTTGCGAAGAACAATGCAAATTTCCATTGTTCTGGGTTTATGCCCAAACAAGGGAGGCATCCAGAAAGGCAGGGGCCAACCACAATGGCTCCCTGCGCAAAGTAAAAGCGCAGTAAAAGATATTGGAATGGGAACAGGAATTGTCCGGAATGGAATGCACAGCCAAATTCCGGCACGCCGGCAACTTGCGGTGGTGTTTGGGCCCCAATGGTTTCGGCTGGGGACAATAATAAGAATGATTGTTGGGCTCAAGCAGGTTGCTTTGCACCTTCGCACTCAGGCAATTCAACCACAAAGATGACTGCTCCAGCTTGTTCTGTGAGGAGGACGCCCTTTTCTGCCGGATGACCTGTGCATGTTTCGATCAGACATGAATTGGAAATTACCAATCGTTTTCCCCAGAGCGCTGATGACATTGATGGGCAACAACAGAAGTCCCCATTTCGAACTGCTGCTGCTTCCTTGTAAGGAACAAAGGAGCTTGCTTGTTGTGACGGTGAAGAAAAAAATAATTTGGGAGACGGGGAATTGGGGACTTGAAAAAAGGTGCACACTCAACCCTAACCCTGACCTACCCTGTCCATAACCCTGACCCCCTGACGAAAACCCCAACACTAACCCTAACTCTTACTTTGCTTCAGACAAAAGCGCAAGCTGTGTTTCATTCAACCGCTGCAGCCGCAGAATAGAGGCAGGAGAGGAATAGGGGCATGGTGGTGGGCCTACGGCTGGGCAGGGTATTAAATGAAAGAGGGGATGGTCCCTGTCCCCTCTCCTGCTGGGGAGGGGTCCCCCCCCCTGGGGAAAAACCTGACACAAAGCGCCGGAAACGTTGAGGGGGTAAAAAAAACGCCCAGAACTGTGTTTTAAGGTATTTCTTGATGATGTACACATGAATTTTTCAGCGTAAAGTGCCGAGAAAAGTTTTTGGGGGGGTCCTGGACCCCCCTTGGCCCAGTGGTGGCCCAGTGGTCATCCCCCCCTGGGGGAGACCACCACTGGTACAAAACCAACGCTCACTTAGTACCCCAGGGATGAGGGATGGGAGGGGTCAGCAAGAGGGGCTGGGGTATCGCCCCATCACTCAAGGTGCCACAGGGCACTCAACAAAAGACTGGGACATGTGCTTCTGGACCCTGGCGAGCAACCGAAGAGCAATGATGAATGCCCCAAATCCTCTTCGGAGCAATGGCCAAGGCAGTTGGTCAAAGGGAATTTTGAGGGCGTTTCTATGAAGGGCCGACACAAAATTCCGAGATGCCCTGCCAAAGATTTTTTTCTCAAATCACCTGCTGTGTTTTGGATCCTCCTCCCAATGTTGCTATGTGGGAAAACAATCAAAAGATTTTGTGCCAGGAGGATGGTACCAGGAGATATGAATGGTACTCCCTTCAAAGCTCTCAAGGGCAGGGGGCATTGTTCAGGAGGTTAAAAATGCCTGGGTGAAAATTTCGTCAAAAGACCTCTGAACTAATGAGTCCTAGTGATAAAAGTAGTGGGAGCGCCCCCCCTCCGGGTGAAATTGGGCAAAAATGTGACTTTTCCAAAGCAAAAATTCAAAAGAAGGAAAAGGCAAAAACATCCCAAAAACAAAAAAAAATCCAAAATCGAAAAATACAAAAAAAACGCAAAAAAAAACATGTTTGTGTTCTCTTTTTGTGTTTTTGCACTGCCCCTGGTGTGGACTGGGACACCATACATTCACTTAGTGATCACCAGAGGGGGTCGGTACTTCTCCTGTAGGTTACAGCCTCAGGACGCCCCCCACAGGAGTGAACCATATTTTTTTCACGTTTTGATTCAGCATAATATCATTCAAGAAAAGGGTCCCACACTGTGGCGGTTGAGACCACCAGCTTTGGATGCCCTCCCATGAGGATTTACCCCCTACCTTGCCGTCAAAAGAACAGGGGTCCCTTGAGGCGGCGGGATGGGAGTCGACGAAAGAAAGTTGGCAAGCACAGTAAACAGAAGGCTCCCTTCACCGAAGACCCTGTTTTTAAAAAATCTCTAGGAAAAAATGATATTTGTGTTGCTTTTTTTTCATCCTCCAGTCTAAATTTTTCTCCAGTCTCAATCATCTCTCAGCAGAAGTCCAGAAATCGCTGGTGAAATACCACAACAAGACATTTACAAAATTTGACAAAATAAAAGAACGCAAAAAAATGCGTTTGCATTCCACCTGCTATGGCGCCGCATTCAACGGCTGGATGAAAAACTTGAAAAAACTTGTGTGGAGCAATTTGTGCTCTCCACCAGGGGTTTTTTTTTAAGACCGGGGGGACCCACCCACCCACACCCACCCCCTGCCCCCCCCCTGGGAGGGGGGGTCCCGGGGATTTTTCCTCAGTTTCTGCAATTTTCAGCAACTTCCACAATTTTCCGCAATTTTCGGCAACCTTCTACAATTTTTCCACACTTCCCCCCCGCAATTTTTCTCTTTATGCAATTTTTCCACATGAACCTGAAACGGAAGGCGAAAAGCATTTCCGCCGTTTCTCGGATGTTTCACAAGGGCACCCCAGGTGCTTTTTTGTTATTTTGTTGCAAGTGTGCCAAAATTTTCCAAAATTTGCAAATTTTGACTTTTTCATTGGGTTTTTACCCAACTTCTGCTGGGAAAAAACCTTGGAATCAGAAAAGTTCCGCATCCTGACAAGATTTTAAAACCCGCCCTTTTGTGCAGCGGGGCCAATAGAGCAGCAGGTCCAAATGGTGCTGCACCCCCTACCGGATGAAGTGAGCGTCCGATAATGTTGCACCCCCCCCCAAATATAGCAATGCGAAATGCGTAGCAGATGCACAAGGCGTGACACGTTACGCCTTGTGCGTCTGCATTTGCTATGTGACACCGACACTGAACAGGGGGCCAACCTTAGGGGAGCCAAGTTTGCATGTCAAGAATTTCGGCAGCCATGCACAAAAAGGCCAAAGGCCAACTTTAGGGGGGCCAAGTTTGCAAGTTTGCATGGAAGAAGGAGGGGGGCCAAGCGCCAGGGGGGGAGGTATATTGCAAAACGACCAAATTTGTGAAGATTTTCCAAGTTCCCTCCAGCAGAAGGGTACTGATTCCCAATTCCCAAACCCACAATTTTTGCAATTTTCCCGCAATTTTTCTGCAATATTTACGAGTGCCTCAGATAATGTGTGACCCCTCTCTCAAACCCACCCACCCTGCTTTCAAAAACCCACCACCACAAGCCCCCCTCCCAAGGGTGAGGGCAAACCCACCCACCCAAAACCCTCCTAAAATCGGCCAAAACCCATACTGGCACTCCCTTTAATATGCCGGGCTGACCCTTAAAAGCACCCAAAAATTCATTGTGAAAAAACTGTGAACAATTGCACAGATTTTCAAGATTTCTGATTGTGTGAAATCAGAATAATGCAACTTGCAAAGCCCCCCCCCCCCGATTTAAGCAGGTGCTCACCAATGCTGTCAAACTGCCTGCCACTTCCCCTCAGGAGTGTACGCAAATGACACATCAAACCAGATGTCAGCAATTGTGCCTGCTTTGGGCGTCGCTCAGAGACCCTGGGAGGGAGTTAAGCTCAGAGGCTGGAACGCTGCTGGCTGACCTCCCCTCCCTCCAGGCAATTGCCCTCCAGAACATTGCTTAAAGACCCAACCCGGGGAGGGGGGGGGTCTATTGGATAGCCATTTTGCTGGAAAAATGTACAAGAGACCCCCCACCCCCGACTGGAAAAAAAAAATTCCTCCAGCGCTGTGTGCCAAGATAAAAATGAGGTTTTAATGGAGTTTTGAAGCTGGTTTTGTTCCAAAAAAAAACCCAAAATATTCAAAAACGGGCATTGTTTTACCAGTTTGGGGGGTTTGGAAAAATTTCGGCACTTCACGCCGGTCACTAAGAATTTTTCCACCAGCCAGCCCTGCTAGCAGACCCCCCCCCCCAGGGAAAGGGAAGGGTCCACTAGAATTTCCACAAGACAAATTTGGACTAGCTGGAGTCCAGCCCCGGGGGGGGGGTACTGCGAACCCTTGAGCAATGGCCTGCCCCCCCCCCCATAGGGGTTCCCCAGCTGGAACTGAGTCCCACCCAGGGTCGAACCAGGAACCAAAAAAACTCAAACCCAAAAAATGCCGTCAAAGAATTATGCAAAAAAAATCGACATTTTGACCCAAAATTTGCCCTGGTCAGCTCGCTCCGACCCATTTTGCCCATTCTTGGACATTTTTGCATCTTCGAAAGCTCAAAGCTCGTTGCTATCCACCATCCTTCGGGCGGCTGGAAAATATAACTCGTGCAGGGGCAGGACGGGGTCCAGGACCGGAAAAAAGGCTGCTATCTGGCTGGACCTCCCCCCGGGGGGACGGGTCCTCTTCGGTTTAAGCCACGCCCTGCACCTGATGCTGTGCAAGCAGCCCTCTTTGGGCACTGCAACCTCAAGGGCGCATTCCACGGGGGAATAGTAAAAAAAAAAACGATTACTTTACACCAGACCACGAACGTCGGATCTGCGGGCTTCAGCATCTCCGGGATGCAGGTAACTCAAAGAGACTTCCAAAGAAGGGGATACGTAAACATACATTATGCAAATGAATGCCAGTCCATCTGTTTATCTGTCTGTCCGTCCGTCTGTCCGTCCGTCTGTCAGCATTGTACAGATGTCAATCAGAGAGAGAAAATGACAGATATAAAATTCCTTTTCAAATTGTTGCGAACGAAAGACACATGAAACATACCATGCCAGCGACGCCAACACGGCAAATGGCTAACCTGAAAAGTGTCTGTTTCCGGTTTCTGAGGTGGCCGATCTCGCATGTGTTTGGGATTCGCATCTCTCACGTATGTTTGGGAATCCTCCACTGGCTGCATGGTATGTTTTTCTTTTGCTGGAACAATTTGGATCACTTTAACTTTATGAAAGTTTGTTGATCCATTTACGCAACTTTGCAAATGAACCACTTGCGCAATTGTACAAACGGATCGTTTGCGCAATTGCGGGAACACTCCTCTTGAGAACCGGCGTTCAAGGAATCACGGCCAATTTCGGCCTAAATACCCATTGTTTGAACCTTTTTGAGCATTTTTGACCACCTTTGGGCGAAGGGCCATGTCGATCGGCCGACTGAAGTTTTCACAAATGTGATGCCATGTTACCCATCAAACGAAAGCTCTTCTCAAGGGCTTTTGACAGATGGCCATAGGATTCAGCAATAATGCACACAGCGCTTGTTTTCAGCGATCGTGTGTTTCAAAATTTGACATCCTAATTTGTGAAATCCCACACCTCAGCTGCCATACAGCATATCAATTGAAAGCTCTCCCCATGAGCTTTCATTTGGGACCCTCAGAACTCAGCCACACTGCACAGCGCCCTGAAAATCGCTGATCGCATGTTCCGACCCTTTTCGCAAATTCCAAAATCCACTGTTCATCTGCCATGTTGCCCCTTGTTTGAAAGCTCTTCTCAAGGGCTTTCAGCAGATGGCTTTAGATTTCAGCCGTGCTGCATGGTGCTCTATTTCACAAAATCGCCAAATTTGGCCAAATGGAGATTGTTGCACCAAATACCCCAATTTCTGGCCAAATACCCCCCAAAAACTGCTCAGATATGATTGCCACATGTCTAAAAACCATTTTGGACACTTTTTGGCACTTTTTATTTTGGGTCCCTTGGACGTCGTCTTCCCGCCCGAACCAGCGTTCTGGACGCCGGTTCGGCGCACAAAATTCTGCGCCGAACCGGCGTCCAGAACGACGGTTCGGGCGGGAAGCCAGAGCCCCAATACACGGTTTCAAAAGGAAACCGCTTTTGTTTCAATCATCCTTTTCCCATGTTCTAGTTTCCTGCTGGTCCCCCAAATTAAGAGATTAAAATATGGTTTTTTGGAGCAAACGTGACGCCGAGTTTTGATTCCCCCAGGGCAATAAGAAAGTACCCAAATTACCCAAAAACGATGGTCTATTCACCGCATTCCCTGTGTTTCAATTGCCAGTGGCAGGGCAGTGTTCTGGAGGTCGGGTGACAGATTTGCTTGATTTTTGAAGCCCTGGAACACCTCATGGTGGACTTTGGATGTGTTTTTGAAAGGAGTGCATTTTCCACACCCACACGGCAGAAAAAACAACATCCGAAAATGGACCGCTTGCGCGATTGAAAATTGAAAATTTTGAAAATTGCCAAGAGCCTTTCACACCAGCTTATTTGGAGCTGGAAAATTAATGTCATGAAACTGTAGTATTCCTTCCAGTTGGCGCTTTTCAAGTCATTTTTTTAAAGAATAAAATTGGCATATATTCTGGCGTTTCAGGGAGACAAAATAGGTTTTCACAGGCTGAACCATGATGGTAAAGCAGGAGGATCCTTTGTCATACTTAAATATTTACAAATGCACAATACATCTTAACCAGGGGGTGCGGCAATTTTTTTTTCAAATTATGCAGGATTGCGCGTTAATCATGCAGGATTATGCAGGATTGTGCTCGGAAACCTGCAACTTTGGCCTGAAATGCTGGACCAAAATGTCCAAAAACAGATAAGCTGGTGCAGAATAGCCCAATAATAGCCCAGTAAATAGCCCGCTTCATCCAACGTAACGTGAATGACAGCAGCCAAAAAATGGCAAAAGAAAAATGGCTATAAATGAACGAAATTATCCCAAATTGGTCTCAAACAAGAGTATTTGAAATTAAGCAAAAAATGGGATATTGGAATGTATGGCTCTATCCCAGGCTTTGCACCTGGGATTACCTCAAGTTTTACTTGGGGCTGTCAAAATATTTTTCCGAGAGCCTTCAAATGCATTTGCCCAGAGCTGGCAAAAAAAATGCCCCAAAAATTCACATATCCCAAAAAAAATGTGCAAACCATTCTTTTATTTTTGCTCAATGGTTAAAAAAAAGCAAACTCACGTACACCAATGGCCAGAGATTCATCCTTGCTCCAACAAAAATCAACAACTGTGCAAAATCGCCAATCCAAATGCAAGCAAAATTCGCAACCACGAAATCGAAAATTGAAATATTTTGGTTGACTGAGCAGACAATTTTCGTCAAAATGTGTAGACTTTAGGTTGTCAAATGCAAACGTTTTTGAGATAAACTGTGCACAAAATCAGGAAATGAAAACATTTTTTCAGCAAATTTCCACCAACATCTCTATCTGACAGCTCCCAAACTGTAAATATGGGGGGAAACCGAAAATCTTCAAAATACAACAAACCCCAACAAATTTTTCGAGTTTTCTCTTTAAATTTACGTCGAAAGAAAAAAATTTCCATTTCAAAAATAACACACACAGACATTTTCTGAATATTTTCTTTTTGGATTTGGTCTTCAGCATGAGAATAATGCTCTGGAATATTGTGAACAATTTCAAGAAGAATTTTTTGAAATACCCTTCTTTTCTCCATTGGTGTTGTTTTGGGGGGGGTATAGCTTGGAACCGGAAGAGGGGGTATATTTGGGGGGGTTTGAGGTCGGGGGGCCCTTCTGGGGTCAAGGTGGAGGGGGCTTAGGATCACCTCTCTCCAGATGTCAGGTGTCGAATCTCACGGCTGACAATTTT
>CAAHFI010146198.1:0-20839 GCA_900893395.1 Euglena gracilis
CTTTGGGTTTTGTTATATGTGGACGGGCGGCCAAACAAGCCCAGAACTCAAATCCTCCTAAATTGGGGTTATTGTTTGTGAACATCTCCACTACCGTCTCGCCGCCCTTCTGGGCGGCAACAGGAAACACATGTATCTTGACTTGGCCTCCAAAATGAAATTTTTAAATTGCAAAATTGGCTCTTATTGGGAAGCTTTTTGGAAAAATGCATTACCATCCAGCTGCCCTTCGGGCGGCAATGCATTTTTTTTGTCCCATGCAAAAATGGCTCAGAGCAGCGCGGGTTTTGGGAGGTATTTTTTTTTCGCACTTTGCACTTTGCACTTTTTTTCACCCAAAACACAAAAGGCATCACTGTCTCTTGCCACCCATTGGCAGCTTGAAAGCTTACAAATTGTGATGGATTTGTACCATGATGTCAATAATCACCACCTTTTTTGTCAGAGTCAATGCAATTTTTCAAAAAGTGCTACTGAAAAAGCAATGGTTACATCAGGCATTGTCAAGGATCTCCCCCCCAGAGAAAAAATCACTTCTACACTCCTGGGTGGGGGGGGGGTCGACCCCCACCCCCACCCTGCTGTAGCAGTTGCGGCGAAAAGAATATTGAAACATTTCATTTGAAATATTTCATGAGATTTCAGAAATATATTCCCCTCGGTGAAAGGTGTGAAATATGGACCCTTCCTGTCAACCTACTTGAATAGGAAAATGCGACCGGGGGGGGGGGGGTCGTAACACCCCCATAACCTGCAACGTGACCGGGGGGTGGTTGCAAATGAAGGGGCGGTTGTAGGTAAGGTGGTGTTAAAATTTTCGCAACCTCCAAATTTGTACCTCAAAATTAGGAATCTGCCTGAGAGTTTCATCAAATTTGGCGTCACCAGCCAAGTTTCTTCCTGGAAAAATTTGGCCGAAAAGGGTAGGTCGGGTCACGGGGGGGGGGTCACGGGGGGAGGGGGTCACGGGAGGGGGGTCACGGGGGGAACACCCCCCACTTTGAAATTAGTTTTTTACACCAAATTGGGAATCACCATCCCCAAATTTGCAAAATTTATGTTTCAAAATTAGGAATCCACCTCAAAATTTCATCAATCACCGGCCAATAAAGTTCCGACAAAGTTTTGCCGAAAAGGTCTTCAGTCGGGTCACGGGGGTCTCGGGCTGCGAGGTTGGGCTGACCTCCATTTTTTGCACTTTCCCCCAAATATTTTGGATTTGTCAGGGTCAGGATTGCATTGGGTTCAGGTCAGAATTTGAGTTTCACAAAAATGTGGGGTCAGGAATTGCGTATCAAAGGTTCGGTGGGGAGGAGGGAGAAAAAAATACTCTCCCTTTTAATGGAAAAGAGTGGCGAGAGAAAGCCTGAGTGCTGGTGCGGTGGCAGGATAGACAGCACGGAACGGGAAAAACGTTGCGCTTCGGGGCATCCAAAGCGACTTTGGATGCATCAAAGGTGTTTGAGGTCGTGGTGCTTCTGGAATCCAGACTGATAGGCCCACAAATTGCGCACTATTTCTCTGTAGATCTGCTTCGCTTTTTCACCAAGGACTGCCATGATGAAATCTGAAGAAGGCGGAGAAATTTCAAATTTTAAATATATCATTCTTGAGAGAAAAATACAGCTTTTGGATTTGCTGCAGAGATTTTCAGGAAATCCAAGAAATTAAGATCATAGAAATATCACGAAGTTTTACGCGACTAGTGGGACAAGTGGGACTAGTGGGACTTTCTGAGTGTCTACTTTTTTTCGTTCGCATATCATGTCGGAAACTGAAAGCCCCTGGTGGGTTCAAGCTTTGAACTACCTGAAGTTCCAACCTACAATTCAAGTCATCGAAGTATTGAAGTCATTGAAGTCTTGACTGCAGCACAAGCCCGACACAGAAGTACAAGTCCGAACGAAGTACAGTACAGTGAAGACAACTACTGGCGTGGCTCATCACCTTGCGGTTGTTGCAGCAGTACAACATCATCTGCTACACCAGTTGGCTGGAAGTATTATCCCTGTTTCACTATACTTTGCTGTACCACCTGTGCTGTAACATAGCGTTCACTGTTCCAACCCGCACTATGGCCCCAGGGCCTTACAAACATTTCACAGAGTTGGCCCAGGGCCCCAGACTTTTGCCATGATGCCCAAGTGGCCCAAGGCTTCAGCCATGTGCTGTCAGATTTTGCCCCAGGGCTCAACACATTTCAAGCCAAAACTGGCACAGAAAAGTTTTTCAGAGATGTGGCCCCAGGGCCCAGACTTTTGCCATGATGCTGTCAAATTTTGCCACAGGGATCAACACATTTCAACCAAATCTGGCACAGAAAAGTTTTTCAGAGATGTGGCCCCAGGGCCCAAGACTTTTGCCATGATGCTGTCAGATTTTGTCCCAGGGCCCAACACATTTCAAGCCAAAATTGGCACAGAAAAGTTTTTCACAGATGTGGCCCCAGGGCCCAAGGCTTCAGCCATGATGCTGTCAAATTTTGCCCAGGGCTCAACACATTTCAAGCCAAAATTGCATCTTCCCCAGTTACTCACAATTGCATGTACAGTTCAAATCTGGTTGGGAAATCCCGACATTTGCGACCAGAAAAATCCCAGCAGAAGTGCATGTTCGCACTGTCAGCTGGGAAATGCCAGCGACAAACATGAACACAATTTGAAGGGGAAATCCCAGCAGCATTTGCAGCAGGGACATTGCCATCAGTATTTGCTGCCTGAAAAGCCACACCATCTGACAGCAGAATGCCAACACCACTTGCTGCAGGGTGAGACTGCGCCACGCAGACAGTGCAGCTGGGCAGAGCTCTGCCAGCCCGTCACCCTTGCCTTCATGGTCGCACGTTCTGAAGCGGCCCTACCGTTCCGACAAAGAACACCAGACGCAAAAAGCATGGGACGTCGCAGCGCCCGATCTTCTCCAAAACAAGACAGGCATTAAAGCAAGGAAACACAGAAAAGACAGCGGCGTCAGGACCAAAACAAGACCCCCTGCCGAAGTGCAATGACATCCTGGCAGCCCGTATCCGTTCCGGGCCCGGGAGAGGCGGTGGCCTCTTAACGATGGGGAAACTGAAGGCAAACCAAAAAGGCAATCCCCGTGGGAGGTGCCGACGGAGACCACCAAGGTCGAAAATTGGCACGGATCGATGCGGCCGAACTGCCAGTACGGACATTGTCAGGGACGATTACCTGATGGCAAGTGCCACACAGTCTTGGCCATCGTACCCCATACCCCAACCCGGCACCAAAAGACAGGGCGGGGGAGCCTATTGTCTTGCGGCGATGTGGAGAGAAACCCGGGGCCTCCTACCCGGCGGCTTGACAATCCCTCAAGCAGGAGCGACCACCTCTCTCGCAGTGAAGTGGAACACAATATGGGTCCGCAACTGCCGGAGGGAACGGTACCGTCCCCCCGCCGGGCAATGGACTTTGACATGACCACAGATCCGGAGCGGGCGGTTGGATTCCTGCTGGCCACAACCCTTGTGCCACCCCTGGCTGCCGGCCCGATGGAAGCGGCCTCTACCCAGGACGCGAACAACCTGCAACAGCTGTTACAAGACCTCATAAGCCGACCACCCCCGGAAGCGTCACTTGGGGGGTCCAAAACACCAGGGGCCCAAGCGCCCTAGATGATGCCGACGTGGAAATGAATGCCGTGTTCCTGCCGGGAATGAAAACGGGCTCTCCTTTGACGGATCCGTGCCCATCACTGTCACCCTCGTGGACAGACATTTCCCTGGACCACCGGGGGACGGTATCCATCATCCCGAAAGGGGCCTTGCCGGCCGTCTGTGATTCATACGCAACCGTCTTGAGATGTTTCAATGAAAAACCAACATGGGAGACCCTCCACGCCCTGTGGGCCTTCCCAAAGTCTGTCCTAGCGCCCTTGGGGAAAGGAGGGCGGGGCCACTGGGCGAGGCTTGGAAGAGTCATCAGAGCGAGAGCTGAGTCGTATCTCAAACGCCCCGTGAATGACAGCTGGGAAGATTCTCAACGCCGCGCACAACCGGCCACCTTGGTTCGAACCCGGGGACAGGTCCGACGAGAGGAGGAGGTCCAAGAGGAAGGCTTTGTTCGCCGTTTGGAACGTCTAGTCGGTAAAGGGGCAGTGGGGAAGGCATGCCAATTGTTGCTCTCCGACGGCGTGCAAGACGACAAGCACCCTACTGTTCGGAAAAGGCTCCAAGATATGCACCCATTTGAGGAACCACCAGGGCGGGGCCCCATGGACAAGCGGGTCGCAACGCCTCCACCGGCAGATGAGGAAGAGAGACGTGACCGTCTTTCCCTGGTCCGGAAGGCAGTATTTTCCTTTGGGAAGGAATCTGCAGCGGGACCGTCGGGTTTGAAACCCGACCATCTCAAGGACATGCTGAGCCGAGAGGCCGGAGGGCAGGCTGAATCCTTACTCGAGGGACTGGCAACCTTTGCCTTCAAAAGCATTAACGACGGGTGGCCCGTCGGGGCGGCCGAAATCTTGGCCTCCGCCCGCTTGACAGCCCTGCGAAAGGTAAAGCACCCTGCACAAGTAAACGAAGCCGGTAACTTGCTGCCTCCACCCTTGGACCCGGAACACGAAGGAACAAGGCCGATCGCGTCGGGAGAATGTCTACGCAGATTGGTCGGAAAAGTGCTGATGCGACAACCCGCGGTTCGCAAGTTCACTGCAGAAGGAATGCCCGGACAATTTGGGGTGGGTTGCCGCGACGCTTGTGGCTTGATTGGAATGGGGCTACAACACCTCGTAACCACCCTAAGCAGCACACAGGCCGCTGATTGGGGCGTGCTACAGCTAGACTTCAGCAACGCGTTCAACCGGGTCCGCCGTGATGCCTTATTGGAAGCGGCAAGAGAAAGATGCCCCGAAATGGTCACGTGGCTGGAAACATGTTATGCAGAACACTCCAGTCTCTTCTTGGGGGATACTTGCCTCCGAAGTAAATCAGGGGTCCAGCAAGGGGATCCTTGTGGCCCCGCCGCTTTCGCCCTTGCCATTCAAGGACTGGTGGAAGAACTTCACTCCATATGTGGCTGGCAAGCCTGGTACCTGGACGACGCCCACATCGTGGGCAACATGTGCCAGCTCGAGGCTGCGGTCCGAATGATCCTGGAAAAGGGCCCTCCGATTGGTGTGGCACTCAACCTGGACAAGTGCACGCTGTGGGGGCCGGCTTTTGGTACCGCATGGTCCTCCCTTCCAATGGGAGCAAGCATCCTCCAACAAATCCCGGTGACACCTTTTATCCCTGGCTCAGGAATCAAATCCCTGGGTGTCCCGGTGTGCCACCCAGCGGACGGCACCTTTGCTGAACACACCTGGTTTGGACGGTGCGAGGCTGCGATGAAAGCATGTTCCCTCCTACAGAAAGTGCCTTCCGCACACGTTCAATTCACAATCCTTCGGATGTGCCTGGACGCATGCAAGGTGAACGACCTTCTGCGGGCAACCCCAGCCTCCTATGCTCAAGACCAATGTGCCTTGCTCAGCAAAACCGTGCGGAATACAATGAGCATCATCAGCGGACGACCACTGGAGGAACCACAATGGGTTCAAGCCACACTCCCGGTTCGACTGGGATTGGGGGTTTGGGTATCCGCGACCCAGTTGTCGAGAGAGTGAACGCCAGATGGGCAGCAACTCTGGATTTCGTTATTCGAGGGGATCGGATCCTTGACCTCCCAGCCTTCTGCTCTGTTCCGCTACTCCCCATCGACTTCGCGGAGACAGCAGGAGCCATCAAAGGAAGCTGCTCCTGGCCAACATCCGCTCAATCCTTCTGTGATGACCCCGTCGACACGAATTGTTGGCACCCGAGATGCTGACACAGCGCTTCTGGGGAAATGCTTGCGCTGAAGCACGACAGCAGAGGCTGCACGCCGCCTTGGAAGGGACGGAAAAATTGAAGTTCTCTGCCAGATGAAGCCACATGCCATGGCATGGGCCTCAGTGACACCGTGTGCCTCGACCAAAACACTGATTCCCACCAGAGAATTTCAGGCGATCGTCCAGTGGTGTCTGGGTGCCCCGGTGGTCAGCGCTACGGACAGCCCACCTGCCTGCCCAAGATGCCACAACCCCACAGATGTCAGAGGCCACCACCTTGTCTGCTGCCACAAAAACAACATTGTCCGGCGGCACAATGCGGTGCAATCGCACATCCTCGGGCTCGCGCAGCGTGCAGGCTTCCCAGCCAGAAGGGAAGAAAGTGCCCCAGATGGCTCACGACCAGGCGACGTATTCGTCATGAGGTACGATGCAAACGGCCCGGCAGCCATCGACGTCACCATTCGTCACCCACTTGCGCCTTCGCGAAATCGCGCTGGCTTGGAGGATATTGGCAAGTGGCATGAGGAACAAGAGCAGGACAAGATAAAGAAGTATGGAGATGGTTGCCAACGCAGAGGCTGGACATTCATACCCTTTGTCTTGGACTGTTATGGTGGCATGGGGGATGGTGCGCTCACCTTTGTTGGTAACTGCATCAAGCTGCTAGCAGGCCAACACGACGCCTGGGAGAGGAGGGGCGTCGAGGGGACCTGCTGGCAAGGAATAAGCATGACTCTGGCCCGGGAGGTTGGACGACAATTGGTTTGGGGACAATGCCCCGAAGAGCTCGCTGACCATTGCCTCCCTGAATCTCATAAACCCTACTGTACTTCATAGCCCCGAGGCTGAGCTCCAAACACCCGAAATGGAATACCAAAAGCCGAGAACTCTCTCCGGACGTCCACCATGGAGGTGCAGAAGTCGCACACAATCGAAGGGGGCTGAACCCCCGTGAGGGACCTCAAGCCAAGTGCCAGCCGGTCCACCATACAACCTCTTCAAGCGCACCTCCTGACCCGAACCTGGTGCAGTAGGAAACGAAGGGCCCGTCCACCCAATCCAGATCTCAATGACCAATCAGAATTGCGGAGGTCGAGAACAGGATTACAAATCGCCTGTGCACCCGCAGCATGACGAGATCTTTTCGCTAAGCTCACCCCTCTTACCTGCCCCCGCACCTCGCGCCTTATACTATTCTCTAAGCTCGCCCCTTTTACCTTCCCTCCCTTCACCAGCGTGCCTCTGTACATAGCCTTACTCCCCTGAACTCTTCAAATCCAGTAGGCTGTGCCACTGGTCGGTGGATTCGGTTCGCCCCACCACCGTACATTGAAAGGAGGCGGACGGGACGGCTGGTGAAAAAAGCGAAGGTCCGGACGGACGGCTGACCTTGTGGGCTTGGTCCAGACGGCTGAAGAAAATGCACTTGGTCCAGCTAGCCGGCTGGCCGGCTGGCCGGCTGGCCGGCTGGCCGGCTAGCCGGCCGGGTCTTTGGAAGCGCAGGCGTCTCAGTGCACGCGACTCTGGAGCTGGGGTATCTGGCTAGTAGCGGCTAGCCGCGGCTGGCTGGCTGGCAAAAAAAAGGAGGAGGTCTGGCCAGCCAAGATTTGGTGTTCTGTCCCGAAACTTTCTTCCGCTTCATTTTGTTGGACTAGTCCTTTTCCTCTTTTGATATTGAGAAGTGTATCGTGCACACAGTGTAGTTGGTGCAGCATGCAGTTCGGAACTGTCAGGTCGCGGGTTCAAACCCCGCTGTGTGCAAGTTTTCCTCACTGGAAACTGTCATTTTTTTGAAGAAATTATGAATCACCCACACGCAAAAAATGCTTGCATTCCCAATCTTCTCCTTCAGTGTCACAATGCCGTTTCGGGTGGAAGCGGTGTGGGATAGTTATGATGAAAGTACAGGGTGCTGAAATGAAGTGAAAATACAGGAACTTATTGCTTTGTGGAAAGAGGGCCAACATCACCACATGCAGGCCACTCAGGCCTTTGCTCTGAACAAATCCACATTCGATCGAGCAGAGGCCTGCCTGCAACACGGTGACAGGCCCTTGGTGGGTCTACTTGTTTTCTGCTTGGTACTTGCTACTTGCATCACAAGTTTCAAGTCTGAAGACAGATTTCACAGACATTTTGTCCTTAGATGCTGGTTTTCTTCTGAAACTTCCATTTTTGTTTCTTGCGTTCTTTATTTGCTGTTCGACAAATGTTCTTGGAAACCAAAAAATTGGGGGAGAAGTTTTTCAATCTGGCAAACGGCCCAAAATTTTGCATTTCACATTTTTTGCGATGTCATGGTTTTTTTTTTGGGCCAGATGTGGTGGCCAGTTTTGGGCCAGATGTTCTATCCAGTTTTGGGCTAGATGTGGTGGCCAGTTTTGGGCCACAGGATTCTCTCAGGAAGGAGTTGTTTGGGTGCCATTCTCTTGGAAAGGGGGGGCAGAAAAGCGTTTTGTTTCCGTTTTTTTTTTGGCAAAATATGTGTTGTTCAACGAGAAAAATGTCAGTAAAATTTGACTGTGCCAAAAGTTTGTTTACTTTATTGACCTTCGTTTATTTCACCCCCTCAAAAGTATGAGTTTTTAGGACGGAAAATTTTGAGGTTTTTTGTGAAAAAAGTTTTTTTCCATCAAAAATCACGTGTTTTTGGGTTTTATTTTTCAAAAAACTTTTCTGGGCAAAATCCCCGTTTTCCCGAAAACGGTGAAAATGTTGTGGTGGGTGTGGAGGGGGGGTCGACTTACCCCCCTTCCGGTTCTTCCGGCGCAGTCTTTTGGTGCTGCCGTGAAATATGTTGAAGAAATGTTCATCCACCCGAAAAATAAATAGTCTCGTCTTGCGCAGCACCAGGAAAAACCGAAGGCAGGGACGATTTCTTGATTTGACGCGACGAGTGGAGGGAAGCCGTGACTGCTTTTCGGAAGGAAGGAAATTTTTTTTTGGTCCGGCCGGCTGGCAAGACAGACATTGGTCCGGCTTGACGGACGGCTGGCGAAAAAATGCTTCGTCCGGACGGACGGCTGGGCGTCCAGCATTGGTCCGGCTGAAGAGGTCCGGACGGCTCGGACGGACGGACGGCCAGCCGCCCCTAAATTGGGAGTTTGACACCAAATTAAGAATCACCAAGCCCAAATTTGAAAAAATTTACGCCTCAAAATTAGGAATATGCCCCAGAATTTTGTCAAATTAGGCATCACCAACCAATTTTTTTCTCGAAAAAATTTCACCGAAAAGGGTCCTTGTTCGGGTCACGGGGGGGTCACGGAAGGGGTCACGGGGGGGTCACGGGGGGAAAACCCCCTATACGTACGTGACCCCCCCTATTTGTCCCCCCCCCTAATTGGCCAGAGCCCAGGTGGCCAATTAGGGGGGGGGGTTACTCATTTCATGGAAAAATGCCTTTATTCGGATGTTTACGGGGGTTCGCGACTATGAAGGACGGGTCCAGGTGGCCAATTAGGGGGAGGTTAGGGTAACCCCCCACCCTAATTGTCCCCCCCCCTAATTGGCCAGAAGGAGGGTCCGGGCCGCCCGGAGGGCGGCCAAATAGGGGGGGGGGGTGTTGGTATATGCAGCCCTGGAAACCACCAAACGAGGGACCACCCTCACCCGCCCTCAAAGTGCCCCCCCCCAACGAAATGTTGGCAAAGTTTGGTAAAACTGACCCCCCCACATGGACCCCCCAGGGAATATTGGGCATGCTGGTTGTGGAGGTCGGGCCGGCCTGAGTCGGGCGGACCAATGGTGTGCCTTTACGGGGGTGTGGCACACCGAATCCACCAGACTCTAGGTACAGAAAGTGAAGAAACAGAAAGTAAAAAACATGTTTTTTTGCGTTTTTTTAATAAAACATGTTTTTTTGTTTGTTTTAAAAAAACAAAAAAAACGTCAACCTGGGCACAATCAGGCATTTTGCTTAAGGACCCCGGGAGGGGGGTACTGGCTAGCCAATCGGCTAGACACTCCCCCTCCCCCCCCGAGGGGGGGGGTGGGGTCCCCCGAAACTGGAAAAAATTTTTCTCTGGCACTGCGCGCCAGAGGAAAAATGAGGTTTTTAATAGGTTTTTGGCTGATTTTGTTCCAAAAATTCCTGAAAATGGCCAAAAACGGGCATTTGGGGCCATTTTTGGGGGTTCCAAAAAAATTCGGCGCTTCGCGCCGGTCACTAGAAAAAAATTTCCACTAGCTAGCCTGCTAGCAGACCCCCACGGGGGGGTCTGCTAGAAATCCCACTAGCCAAATTTGGACTAGCTGCAGTCCAGCCACCCCCCCCGGGGGGGGGGGGGTACTGCAGTCCCTTAAGCAAAGCCTGGCGCCATCCCCGTGACCCCCTCTCCCCGTGTCCTGCAAATCGGACTTTGTCGGGTCGACAAAAAAAAGCTCGGAAACCACCTGCAAAGAGCCCCTATTGAGCTAAGAATACAGGAGAACGTCCGGTTTAATGGGGCAAGGGCACCGAAGACGCCCTTGACCCGTTATACACCCTAAAACCATGTTCAGCCGCCAAATGCCTGCCTGAAATTCGTGGTCATGAACACGGATTTCAGGGCAGGCATCCGTTTCTGACCACAGATTTCAGGGCAGGCATCCGCTTTTGACCACAGATTTCAGGGCAGGCATCCGCTTTTGACCACAGATTTCAGGGCAGGCATCTGTTTCCACAGATTTCTACAGACCACAAAGATTTCTCACTAGCACTCAACGTGGTTACACAAAAGCAATCACAAAAGCAATCACAATTGCTGCGAGGCCAAAGGGTCCTCAATGAATGAGGCGGTTCGGGACACTCTGCACCTTGCGGAGCCCAGCCCACGAAGTGGGGGAAACAGGGTACAAAAACCACAAGGGGGGGTATGCGGCAGTAACGGAGGACGTTATGGCAAGAGGCACACTTTGGAGCTGGGGTATCTGGCTAGCCGCGGCCAGCCGCGGCTGGCTGGCCGGCAAAAAAAAGGAAGGAGGTCTGGCCAGCCATGGCCAGCCACGGCTGGCTGGGGGATTTAGAGGAGGAGGAGGTCTGGCTGGATTCAGTGTTGAGGATCTGAAAGAGGAGGAGGAGGTCTGGCTGGCCGCGATGGGAAATTAGCTGAAAAAAAGCCCCGCAATCTGGGCAAGTCCTGATTCAGGGTGTTTTTTGCACAACTTCTCATTTTTCTGCACAAAATGTCAGACCTGCAGTACAGAGTCATTTGACCTGGGCAAAGTCGCTGTTGGAGATGATTATATGGTGCTGAGTACACTAGTGCTGTGCACAGGTGGCTTGAGGTGAAATGAACTTATTGGAAAGGAGTTTGCTGGAGACTAATCTGGAGAAACTGCTACATTATGTTGGGAATGTCTCTCTTGTGTGTTTTCTGATTCTTGTTGCTGTGCCTAAAAAGTCGAAGGTTTTTGTCTGTCCATTTTTTTTGTAATGTCATTGTATTCTGGTTTGCTTTTTCAATGGTTTGATTCGCTTTTTGCGGCCATTTTTGGGCCAGATGTGCTGGCCAGTTTTGTGCCAGATGTGTTCGTCAGTTTTGGGCCACAAGTCATGCCCAGTTTTGGGCCAGATGTGATGGCCCAGTTTTGGGCCATCACATCATTGCCCAGTTTTGGGCCAGATGTGGTGGCCAGTTTGGGCCAAAGGTCGTGGCCAGTTTTGGGCCACAGGCCGTGGCCAGTTTTGGGCCACAGGCCGCGGTTCCTACTGCACGCCGTTGACTCATCCGCCAGCGTAGATGTTGTGATTAAACCTGGCGAACGCAGCCATCGAGCGTACTGGAAACCGACGAGGTTACGCCGCGGGGACTTTGCCCTACGATAACTTTGGCGCTCTACGGAGGGCACTGAAAAAAAGGAGGAGGCACCCCAGCCGCGGCCAGCCACGGCTAGCCGTGGCTGGTGGCTGGGAGAAAGAGGAGGAGGAGGTCTGGCTGGTGGCTGGTGAAAAAAAGAGGAGGAGGAGGTCTGGCTGGTATCTGGCTGGCCGTGGGGACCCCAGCTCCTTTACCAAAAGGAAACCATACTTTGGTGGGCGCGCAGTAACGGAGGGACGTTATGGCAAGCGGCACACTTTACACAAAAAAGGAACCATACTTTGGTGGGCGGCGCAAATCTTGGCAATGAAAATGGTAGGCCAGACCGCAGGGCAGGCGTCACGTACAACTTTGTTCAGCTTGACACAATTTGAATTTTAGGGATGGCAACCCACAAAAACCACACTTTTCCTGTTTTATTGGTAGTCAGGACAGAGGGCTGCCGGGACAGTCGGACAGTCGGACAGGGGCAGTCGGACATGCGGTGATAAATTTGGATGGTGTTGCAATGTACCATGAACATCCTCCAATGTACCTTTGCAACATCCTCCAAGGACAGGTTGGTGAATTCGCCAAACGAGTCATTACAGCTCTTTCTGGCCACGTCTCTGAACATCAAGCAGCGAGCAACACATTTTGAAACCACACAGTGACTAGGGTGGTGACATTCGTGAAAAGTGGTCCGAAAGAAAAGTAAAAAATCGTGAAATTTTGTGAAATTTCAGGGGCCGGAAATTTCAGTCACCACCCTAACAGCGACTCCACGCTACGTTTCCGAGGAGGTCTACGGGGGTGACAAAGTGTTGCTAGTGTATTTCGCGGAGCGAAAAACCACATTCCATCTTCCCCGGGCGGTAAGAACACCCTTGGTAGTAGTTTTGCGAAATGCCCGAGCGACGGCATTCATGTATGTCTGAAAGGAGGTTGCCCGACGATTCCCTGAAAACGAACGTTGTCCCTGACTGCTGTTGGTGTTGTGCGACACATTGGAGATCAGGCAGTAGACTTTGGTCATTTTGACCCCCCTCCCCCCCTTAGTTGCACTAAGGCTTCTTGTCTGTTTATGGCCGGCGCTGCTTCGCTTCTGGCCCAGTTTGCTGCGTGGTGAGTGGCCAGGGACCCCCTCCCCCCCCTATTGGTGAAGTTCACCGTTTTGAAAGTTCACTGGGGGGTCCCGGACCCCCTCCCCCCCCCTCTGCGGTGAACTTCACCGTGAAGTTCACCAAGAGAGCACTTTTTTTGGCCAAAAATGGCATTTTGGGCAAGTTTTCGGAAATTTCGATAAAATTCCATGAAGCATCAACCTCCAAAATGGCCATTTTGAGAGGAAAGGAGCAAAATTTTACCCATGAAAATTTCACCCCCAACCATCAAAACAGTGAAGTTCACCGGTGAACTTCACCGGTGAACTTCCACCGCCGAAAGTACCCCCCCCTCCCCCCGGTGAATGTTCACCGGTGAACTTCACCGGGGGGGTCCACAGCCCCCCCACCCTGCCTAACCTCCATTGTTCGATAATGCTCCTTTCATCGAACAAGAGGCTGGAGGTGGTCCACGAGGCATCCCACGAGGTTCACCGCGCGTGTTCGTCATGGGGAACTGTGGAGCTGGGGTATCTGGCTAGCCGCGGCTGGCTGGCTGGCAAAAAAAAAGGAGGAGGTCTGGCCAGCCATGGCCAGCCACGGCTGGATGGGAGGATTTTAGAGGGGGAGGAGGTCTGGCTGGATTCGGTGTTGAGGAACTGAAAGAGGAGGAGGTCTGGCTGGCCGCGATGGGAAATTATATGCGGTCTGGTCGCGAACTGGGCAAGTCCTGATTCTGGGTACTCAGGTGCACCATGTACCCGGGATCTTTCAGATGTACCATGTATGAGGTACAGGGGGAGGGCAGGGAAGAGTGGTGAGCTTTGAATGGTGCAGAGGCATAGAGGTATAGCGGGACAGAGCTGACAGGCTCGGTGCTGATGGGTTGGGGAAAGAACAAGTGTGTGAAAAAGAGAAAGATCGGCCTGCGACTTCTTCTTCTTCTTCTTTTTGAGGGGATACAGCCGGCGTTTTGGGTCGCGCGTGCTCTCTCACCGTGCGACTTCAATTAGGATCAAGTCGTTCTGTAAAGGGCTTCGGCATCCACACAAGTCTCACGTTTCTCTTAACGCAAAAAATAGTCCATTAATCGTCGGACAGGGGATATTAATTGCTTTTATTTGTTCACGAGGTCTGACGAACACTATTCTACCAACCTTGGCTCCCTCTCACCCTGGGGGGGAGGGGATCGGCAGACACCCACCAAAATGGCCAGAAATGCATGAAATTGCACCTCTTTCAAAATAGGAATCCCCCAAACAAAATTAGGAAATCTACCGGAATTTTTTGTCAAATTAGGCATCACCAGCCAAGTTTTTCAGAAAAAAATGGCCGAAACGGGTCTTAGGTCGGGTTGGGGGAGGGGGGTCATGGGGGGAACACCCCCTGTGAAGTTTTTTTTTTCAAATGTGTGAAAGTATTTCCAAATCTGTGTTTTTCTGGTGCGAAAAATCATGCTTCAACCCAAAAAAATTGAATGTTGTAGAGATAAAAAATGCACTTTTCCCAAAAAAAAACATTGCAAAAATTTTTTCCCCCAAACCCTCCATGACGTTTTTTTTGTTTTTTTTAAAAAAACATATTTTTTTAAAAAAAACATGTTTTTTTCGTTTCAAAAAAAAAACAAGCCGTCAACCTGATGGCGCCCCCTAAATACTGATGTTGTAACCAGAGCGGGGGGATATTAAAGCTGGGCGCCCGTTGGGAAAAACCCACGCAGGCAGCCAGACGGGCAGCTGGTCTTTCCGGCTGGGGGTCTGTGATACCCCATCCTGTCTTGTTGCAGGGCAAGGTGATTTGGTTCCAATGTAAGGCAGGCAGGGGTGCCCCCACGATGTCACATGCCGCGTGCCGGATGGAATCTGAGATGATTTGCACACTCTGTGTACCGGAGAGATGTTCGTTTGACGCAGAAGGTGTGTCACACGACAAGCCGTCCAAGCTGTTGCGTAGCAGACAGTGTTGCAGTTGGGGGTTCGGCAGTTGTTGGAGGCGCAAGATGGAATCCTGAAATTTTTCAGATGCCTTGGCCCAGGTAATGTCAGAGAAGGTGCTGTCGCCGGGGTAGTCACATGGTACCCCAAGGCACAGGATGCCATTTCCCGGTCCCCATGGAGTGACTGGGAAGTTTAGTGCGGAGGCACTTGGATATGAATCCTGCCGCTCGCTCCCCCATCCCTCCGAAGCAATCAACCACAAACGGGATGAACGTCCATCCCAGCCGTTCGCAAGTGGCTGCATACTTTTGCGTTCTTTGTCTCCCTCTTGTAATTTGTGCCACGGTGCCAAGGCGTCCATTGAGGAGACCGGGTTTGCTGGTTGCAACGGGTGGCGGACCGTGACATCCACTGCAGCAGGTCCGTCCGCGTCGAATCTCGTGATGAAGACATCTCCAGGGGGGCGGAAGGACGGACGGACGGACGGCTGGTGAAAAAAGCGAAGGTCCGGACGGACGGCTGACCTTGTGGGCTTGGTCCAGACGGCTGAAGAAAATGC
The DNA here is from genome assembly GCA_900893395.1 of Euglena gracilis. NCBI lineage: Eukaryota > Euglenozoa > Euglenophyceae > Euglenales > Euglenaceae > Euglena > Euglena gracilis. Next base: position 15,215 of record CAAHFI010146198.1, read on the forward strand.
ACTTGTTCCATCTGGCCGGCTGGCCGGCTAGCCGGCCGGGTCTTTGGAAGCGCAGGCGTCTCAGTGCACGCGACTCTGGGCGGATATATACCAATTTTTTTTTGGCCCGACAGTTGGCATGGGGGCAATATCCTGAACAGCTTCTGGATTGCGGAACCTCGGATACCTCCAGTAATCATTCCCCATACCAAATGTCATAACTCTTTGGATACCTAACCACCGAATGCCCACCGACACTTACCAACCATCGTCAAGAGCTCTTAGCCGGCCCACGGGCCTGAACCAGAAACCATTGTCTGCCTACGACCAATGGCCCTGAGGCCAAAATTGGTACCCTTCAGGCGTACACAAACAGGCCCTCACCTACCTCATCGGATCTGTGGATACTCACCTTCAGGCAAACCGTGACAGTCACGTGAAACCCTACATGACACACACACGCCAAAGGAGGCAGCACAGCACAACACACACGCCCCCCCCTTGCTCTTTATATATTGAAGATGAGCTCGCTCATTTTCCACTGACCTCTACCCAGTCACCGAAGACCTCTTTGTAAACCCCTCAGTATAGCTACCGCTGACCTGTGAGCGCACAGGGAGTCATGAGGAGGTTCTCCTTGTGGCGAGGGCCAAAAGAGACGTTTCCCTGGGCCCGGGGCACGGTCTGGGTGAAGCTGCGCTACCCACCGTGAAGGACTTCCATTTTTTTTTGGTCCGGCCGGCTGGCAAGACAGACATTGGTCCGGCTTGACGGACGGCTGGCGAAAAAATGCTTCGTCCGGACGGACGGCTGGGCGTCCAGCATTGGTCCGGCTGAAGAGGTCCGGACGGCTCGGACGGCTAGCCGGCCAGCCGCCCCCAAGTCTCGTCCGGTTGTCTGCCACCTCTTCTCGTCGAGCCATGAATCCGGCCCTTCTCGCAAGGTCCAAACGAACGTCTGGAGGGCACCATGTCGCCGCAAAGTGTTGTTTTTGGGGCAGCAGACAAGGTGATTTCCTCCAACATCCATTTGTTGGTGGCAGCGGGGGCATTCCGGCAAGGAGCCATCTGTCGTTGTGGGGCAAACTTGGCACCCCAAGGACCACTGAGTCAGGGCTCTGAATTCTGCCGGTGGGATGAGGGTTTTCAGGGGGGCAGAGGGGTTGACCGCTGCCCATGCCATGGCGTGCGGCCTCCGCTGGCATGCGAAACGGACCGCGTCATTTCCAACAAGGCCAGCCAAAAGCAGGTCGGGACCTTGAGACCTCATCTGTCCACCACTTTTGTTTCACCATTGTGGGAGACAAGGAACTCATTGCTTGGGTCCGTTAGGAGGTCACCCACAGGCGCCACCCCTTTGGTGAGGCCCGAGATCACCAAGCCCGTCTCTCCGTAATCCCGTGGGAGCTGGGGCAACCCTCGGGTAGGCACAGAGTGCTATCCGCTCGTGAGAGGAAGTCAAGGATGGCCGCCCACCTTGCCGGTGCTCTGGATACCTCTGGGTCTCGGATCCCGAGCCCCCCCAGGCGGACTGGCAGGAGGCTTGTGCCCACTGTTTATCATCCAGTGGGCCAGCGGTGATGACGGACATTGTGTCCCGAAGGAGAGTGGCAAAGGAATGGCATGGCGCCTTGGCTCCCGAGAGGTGTGTGGTTCGAAGCAGGTCGTTTACTTTACATGCATCAAGACATTGCCTGAGCACCGTGAACTGTAGGTGCGGCGACGGCAGCAATTGCAGCAGGTCGCACGCTTTCCGGACTCCCGAGAGGCGCTCCTCCCAAAGGACAGTGGCAAAGTCCAGGCGTCCTGCCGGGTGGCAGACGGGCACTCCTAGCGCACGGATGCCAGAGCCGGGTGTGAAAGGTTCCACTGGGATGCCCTGAAGCAGGCCTTCTCCACGCGCAACAAATGCAGGACCCCAGAGTTTGCACTTTGTCAGGTTGAGTCCCACACCAATCTGTGGTCCCTCGTTCAGGATCAGCCGTACTGCCCTTTCGAGCTGTTCCGGCGTGCCCATGATGTGGGCATCATCCAGGTACCAGGCTTGCCAGCCCACGATACCTTGCAGCTTGTCCAAGAGGGACTGTATCCCGAGGGCAAAGGCAGCCGGCCACACGGGTCCCCTTGCTGCACACCGGACTTGCTTCGGAGTGAGTTTTTCCGAGATACACTGAGAATGGCGGGCGTAACAACTCTCCAACCATGGAAGCAGCGGGGGCATCGCTCAGCGACTTCTGCCAGCAAATTCTCGAGAGATGCAGTTGAATGCGTTTGAAAAATCCAGCTGGAGCAGTCCCCAATCTGCCTTTCCAACATGAGACAGGCCGTCCACTAGCTGCTGGATACCCATTCCTATCAGAGCGCATGCATCAGGTACGCCCACTCCCAGTTGCTGAGGTAGGGCTGTGGCCAGGGACCGACGGACCTCCGGGTGGCGCATTAGCACTTTCGCCACCAGGCGGCGCAGGGTTTCCCCAGCTGCGATGGGCCGAGTGCCCTCCTCTTCTGGGGATGTCTTGCCCACGGGTCTGTGGGTGCCCCTGTCCCGGTTTTGGTTTTTCGGAGGGGGGTCAGGCGTGCAGCACACATCACTTGTGCTGCCCCATTGGGGATTCCCCCAAGGCACCCGAAGACAAACTCCGTCAACTCATCCAGGACATCCTCTGCCGAGCCCCCGGCCTCGTCGCTGAGCAAGGCCTTCAGGTGCTCAGGCCGAAGTCCTGAGGGGCCTGCTGCAGACTCCGGGCCGAAGCTACGCACTGCATGTTTCACCATACGGCGGTCGTCTCCCACATCGTCGCTACGTGATAGTGGTTTCCACCTCGAAGTGGTCCCCTTCCAGGTTCCGCCTCTGTTGGGTGCATCCGGCGTAATCTCTCACGCACGGCGGGATGAGCCGCGTCCTGCACTCCTTCGGAGAGGAGAACTGGCAGGCCTTCCCCACAGCCCCTCTGGCCACCAACGTTTCCATCCGGCGGATGAAGCGTTCCGTCTGGACCTCTTCCGCTCTGCTTGCGGCGGAGCGTGTGGACACCGAGGAAACAGGGTTTGCGGCCGGCTTTTGTGACTGCTGCCAAGAGGTTGCGACTGGTTGCAGGAGATAGGCGCGTGCCCTGGTTCCGATGGCTTTCCCTAGCTGTGCCCAATGGTTTCTGCCGGCGCGTGCCAAGGGTGCCAGCACCGCCTTCGGCATACACCACAGCGCGTGCAACGACTCCCACGAGGGGCGCTGGTTGTAGTCTCTCAGTAGAATTGCGTACATTTGAGCCACCGCCTGCACCGCACCCCGCGGGATGTGAGCGATGGTCCCCCTGAGGTCATGCGAAATGGCGTCCCAGGTCGGCTCGAGCAAAGGGCAGGGCTGAGAAAAGGGGTGTCGGACGAAAGGCAAAGTGGGCCATCGGTGTCCATCGCCCCCTGCAAAGGAGCGGACGACGCCGCCGGGGCAGGGCCGCGTCATCAACGTCAATGGCCACCGAGATCTCTGGCCCCAAGCGCGCCCGGTATCAATGTTTTGAGCCGGCCGGCTGTGTTTTCGACCTCTTTTTGGCCACCCCGTTCTCGGGCCCGGGTTTTCCTCAATATCACCGCAACTGGGGAGCCCGCCTCTACCCGTCAGTCTGGGTCCTCGATCGGAAATTCCCCAAGGCTGTGAAGGGCCGCGAGTCGTGGCTCTGGACCATCAATGGGGAGAGCGGCTTCCGGTGGTGGTCGGCTCAGGAGGGTCTGCAGAAGTTGTAGAAGGTCCCGGGCGTCCTGCGTCGAGGTCTCCTCAAGTGGGCCTAGAGCGGAAGGGGGCACCGGCGTTGTGGCCAACAAGAATCCCACCGCACGTGTGGGGTCCGTGGACAAGCCAATATCCATGTTTCCTGCCACGGGATCTCCCAAGGGGCGGGTCCTGGGTTTGCCTCCACATCGCCCAACGTCAGCAGGTCCTCGCCTCTGCCCGACCGGCAGTGGTGTATTGCGGCTATAGCTTTTCTTCGTGCTACGCTGAAGAGACAAGACGAGCGACGCTTCTTGTTTGGCTTTTTTGCGCCAGAGCAGTTCACGCAGCCCTGGGGAGCATTGGAAGGTTTTTTGGCGCATGTGCGGCAGTAGAAGTGAGCAGACGCTCAAGTGTGGCTGGGTTTCTGCCGGAAAAATGAGACGCAGCTTGGATTCTGGCCCAATGTTTGTAAAATGGTGCCAGCTTGTGGTTTCCTCCTGCATATGGTAAGGGCAAAGAGCATTTGCCAAGACAATGGAAGATGCATGGCGCAAGGCGGCAGACTGGGGGGGGGGTAGTGGGTAGTCGGCCGACTAGTCGGCCGACTACCCACCGACTAGTCCCGACTAGTCGGTAGCTAGTCGGCGAGACAGGGGGGGGGGTAGTGGGTAGTCGGCCAACTAGTCGGCCGACTACCCACTCTAATGTACTAACGGGTCAAAACCGCCGACTTTTAAGCCCCCCCCATGAACAAAATCCAATGCAAACTAGTCGGTGGCTAGTCGGCGGTCATAAAAATGGTCTGTGGCGGGCCCAAATCACCCGGAAATGGTCCGGATGGGTCCAAATAAGTGTCTTACGCCTAAATAAACACCCCCAGATGGAAATCTTTGGTCAGTGGGGGGTCGGTGGGCCCTTGATGGGGGTCCGGAGGGGTAAAAAACCAATGATGAAACAGGGATTACATTAAAATCCTTTAGAAATGCAATCTGCAATCTGCGTTTTGCATCACGAGAGGCAGAAAACTCCCCCCTCCACCCCAATCCGAGACTCAAATAACAAAATCCCTTCTGTGTTGGCAACATACTCGGGGGCTAAGTCGTTTTTGTGGCTCACTTTGGCATAGGCGGGGGGGGCTCCGCCCCCCCCGCCCCCCCCCTCAAATAACAAAATCCCTTCTGTGTTGGCAACATACTCGGGGGCTAAGTCGTTTTTGTGGCTCACTTTGGCATAGGCGGGGGGGGCTCCGCCCCCCCCGCACCCCCCCCTCAAATAACAAAATCCCTTCTCTGTTGGCAACATACTCGGGGGCTAAGTCGTTTTTGTGGCTCACTTTGGCATAGGCGGGGGGGGCTCCGCCCCCCCCGCACCCCCCCCTCAAATAACAAAATCCCTTCTGTGTTGGCAACATACTCGGGGGCTAAGTCGTTTTTGTGGCTCACTTTGGCATAGGCGGGGGGGGCTCCGCCCCCCCGCACCCCCCCCTCAAATAACAAAATCCCTTCTATGTTGGCAATAGACTTGGAGGGATAAGACCCTTTTTTTGTGCAAATTTTGACTTATATTGAAAATTCAATGGGGAGAGGTGTACTTTTGTCAAAAGTGGCCCAAAATGGACATTTTCCCCCAATTTTTTTGCATATTCACCCCCGATTGGGGGGTTCTGGAGCCATTTGGGTGGGTTTTGACCGGCGTTGAGGTGATTTAGACATTTTTTTTCCAGGGGGGGGGCTTAAAAGTCGGCGGTTTTGACCCGTTAGTACATTAGAGTGGGTAGTCGGCCGACTAGTCGGCCGACTACCCACTACCCCCCCGCCGACTAGCCACCGACCAATTAGTCGGCCGACTAGTCGGTGGACCAATTGGGTAGTCGGCCGACTAGTCGGCCGACTACCCACTACCCCCCCCCCAGTCTACCGTTTGGCACTCCCCCCCCCC
>CAAHFI010147336.1:0-14367 GCA_900893395.1 Euglena gracilis
AATAATTAATTAATTAATTATCAAAGACTTAAAGTAATTCATTACATTTTAGATATATTAATTACAATCAGAGATTATGAGAGACATGGAACAAAAATACTTGGTGATTTACCCTTACATATGATACTGAAATATTTGGCTTGGTATCCAAAGAAGAACTCCAAATTCCTTCCACAAAAAACTGTTATATATCTGCGTCGGTACCACAATTATCTCTGCAGTTAGAAACGGTTTCTGGGATTCTGAAAGCACGGCTGAAGAAGATGTCGAGGACAGTGTTCTTTTTTCTTTGGACCTAGACTGTTTTTTCAACATTATCGAAAACACATAAAATTGTACAATGTTAATAAAAGAGTGTCAAAAAGAAGTAATATATTTTTTCCCACAGGAGGCTCTTTTACGAGCTTCTTGTCAATGGTCCTGTGTTTTGCATGCCATTTAGTTTTCTTTTCAAGAAAAGATAATAGAATTATGTCGTACGAAATAACGAATTAAATTGTATTATTTTGAGCGCAGGGTTCAATATACCCACGTGTAGACCCCCCCTCCTGAACCAGGCTGGGCACCCGGGACCCCCAAAGAGATTGGCTGCAGGCATTTCTGGGAAGCCCTGTGGCATTCATGTAGGATGTCAGGGGGTCTTTGCTTATGTGTGCGCTGGATATGGCAATTTCATATTATATGATTATTATATATATGTATGTATATGTATGTATATATATGTATATATATATATATATGTATGTATATGTATGTGTGTATATATATGTGCCGTTAATTTTCATAATTGTTCAGGTTACTACATATTTTCATGAATTTTCGCTTCAGAATTTTATTTTTGTCGGTTTTTATTGTCTTTGAGAAAAACCATGGATCATGGACCAGACTCAAAGTTTTTTTGAGTTAACTTTGAATTAACTTCCAGACCGAGAGAAAAAATCAGGTGTATCTCTGTTGACTTACGCAGATTTTTTGAATCTGTGATGAAACTTTCTAAGAATGTAATGCTTTCATGAACTGAGAAGCAAAGATTTCAAATTTGTTCAAGGATAAGCATCTCACTTCTGCCGGAAGCAACGCACAACAAACAAATAACCGACACTGTGGCGCTGGAGCGTCAAAGCATTCCACTGCCAAGGGGTGGATCCACCGGCCAATGCCCCCATCTGCTTGGCGTCACAGTGGGGGGCACACAACCCAAGGGAATGGGGAGGAAACAATCGGAAAATGGATTGTGGTCAATTTTCGATCTGGAGGACGGTTTTCACCAAATGCACTTGCACCCCGAACGTACAACCATACGGCTTTCGTGACATCCAGGGGTGAGCATCAACGGACGGTACTCCCCGTGGATGTTAAGAATGGCCCATCCACGTTTCAACGTATGACCAATGGGTTTTACACGACTTACCGTTTGCAAAAAATCAAGAGAGTGCGCCACGCGCCGCTACTCGGCGCATGACACACCGCTTAGAGGAGGGGGGCGTTGAGGGGAGACATGTGAAGTGGCCACGTTCGAATGGGTGAGATCCAACAAGAACAAACCAACCACTCCGAGTGATTCAGTGGGCAGCCGCCAGCAGAGTGTTCGCGGCGGCGGTTTCCTTTTCAAAGCACTGGCCCATTGCGCTGGAAAGCAACAACACGGAACGGGAACGGGATGGGGCATACATCCGAGGTTTACCTCACACAGCGTAGTGTTCGTCAGGAGTGCCGAGGCCAGCCCTCCTCTTCTCACCCCACATCCCACACACACCACTCCCCCCACACCTTGAGGAGGGTGGGGAAGGCGGCAGCCCCATCCATTACACTTCCCCACCCCTTCAGCTCCCCCCGTCCAACATTTCCCTTGCCCCCAGGGATTTTTGGCAGTCCTCCCCTTATTCAGAAGTGCAGCCCTGGCCATTGCCAACGCTTTGGCGCCCTCCTGCCCGATGTCCTTGGCTGTGCAGGGCAAGGGGAAGAAAGGAAAAAACCAGGTACACGGGAACAAACTGTGGTCCGCGGTGTCCATAAGCTCTTTGGCCACTCATGCGAAGACAATGGATGGACATAAAAAAAAAACGAGACAAAAGCATCGTGCTCGTGAAAAATCTGACTAAAACAAAGGTGAAAATAAATTTGTTGACACCATGGCGTTATGCGGTTGGGGAGGAGAGGGGAGGGGAGGACCGGTTCGGGACAGCACACAGCACACAACACAGCACAAAACAAAAAAAGACCAACGTACACACAAATGATAAAAAAAAACAGGGCATACAATAGAGGGATATCTTCTGTACCGTGGAATTGGTGTGCAGTGCCTGGGCCAGCCCTTTGCCTCACAATCCTGCCCAGGGCTGTACGGGAAGGCCCAGTGGTGGGGTCAGACCCCCACCCGGGAGGTTGGAGGGGTTTGGTCGAATCCACTCACCACATAGCACCTGCTCACCCGCAGAATGACAAATCCACCTGGCACCGAAGGCGGGGGTAAAAAAATTTGGGGTCGAAAATGGTCACCACCTTCCCGAAACACGGGGGTGGTGAGGGTCGACCCCCCCCCCACCACCCTGGCTGTTTGGCCGATTCCCGTTCTGCCCGGGGCCTCCTGGTCCTCAGACTGAGAGGGATCCTCCGATTTGGACACCATTCCCCCTGGGTTTGTTGAAAAAAAAAAAGGCACGACCCACAGGCGTCGAAGATCGGAAGAAATTCTCGCTGCCCCAAAGGCTCATTGCACCTCCTTTTTCACATCCACTTATCCAGCGCAATGCAAATTCATCAAAAGTTTATTTAATCCTGTTTTGTGTCCAGTTTAGGCCGTCTCAATAAGACCTTGGATTGTTGTACCCTCCCCAGCTGTTATTCAACGTGGCAGAAACTGCTCAGTGGACGTTCTTTTGGGGCTTCCCATCGGGAAACTCCTAGTCACCCCACCCCCAGCCGGGGGGGAAACCTCTCGGGTCACTCAAAGCGTATCTTCAAAAAAGTTTGAAATGAAACCTGGAAATCATAAACCGACAGATCCAATCTGAGGGCTTTCCATTCAGCTTGAGCCTCCGGAAGCCCGGCCCGAGAGGACATGAGATGACAAGCAAACATTGAAAATGAATGGTGCATTTCCCCTGCACTGGCGGTGGCGCTGAAGATTTGCCAAAATGTTCCGCGGGGGGATTTAGATCACAGACCCATACACCTGCCCACGACCCTTTTTATGGCCAAAAAAGCTTTGCCCAAAAACAGAGGGAAGCCCTGCCTCCGGCACATGCCCACTAAGCCCGACCCCTACCCCTCCGGGGGGGGGGTCAGACCCACCCGCCTTCCCTCCCCCCCTTTGCGGAAACAAATCATTGTTGTGGTTCCGCAACAATAGCCACCTTCGCCCGAGAATCGGACTTCCTCAACAGCAAGAGGAAAGGCGTCCTGCACAGCCTAACCAAAATTGTATTGGCTTGTCTTGTGTGGGGGTCGACCACCCACATGGGATGGGGGTCAGGCCTTGACGAAGACGGCACCAAGAATATTAATTTTTCTTCCGTGCCAAAACAACAATCAAAAAAAATACCAAATCACCAAAAACTGGCTGCTGAAGAAACCCTGTAAAACGACTCCTCTATGACCCCGTTTTGAAGGGAATCCCAAAGGGGGGGTGACCCTGCCCCCATCAACCATACCCCTGACCTGCCCAAATGGTTCCAAGCCCCAATGGCACCGTGCAAAGAAAAAAACATCAACCTAATGGCTTGAGCCCCGGAAACCGCTGCTTCCCAGGGGAAACATTTTATGGGAGACTCTTTGGCAGCCAAACTCGCACTTAGCTTTGAAAGTAAATTTGCGCCGACGCGCAAATCCAAAAAAAATCTGTTTTCGAACACCGAAACCTGATACTCAGGAAAATCTGAAGATAATGTCTCCCTGCACCCCAGGGACTGGGGACGAAAGCAACAACTTGGAACTCTATGGTCTACGGGCACAGCGCCCGGGTTCCAGTGTGCATGAACACAAGGCGGCGGGTGATGAAACGAGGGGACTCCAATGCGCGTTTGCGCTTTGGCGCATTTCTTTTCATTAAAAAAAAATGCTTTGCGCTTTGGCACAGATTTTTTACTTTTTTGTTTTTTTGCAACAAGTGGGTGACCATTGCCCCACTTGCACAATGATAGCAAGATACATGTCAACATGTGTTTCCATTGCGCCAAAGCGCAATGGGTAGGTTTATGGAGAAAAAAAATTAAGAGTTACATGGCGCCAAAGCGCAATAGAAATATAATTTTACAATTTTAAATTGGCATGGATGTTGCGCCGAAGCACAATACAACTGCTTGAAACTTATTATTTCAGAATGGAGGGAGAGAACGGCCATGGTGCAGTATGAACACCAGAGGGGATAGAGCACAAAATGTAGTACAGGGGGATGGAAACCTAATCTCGGTCACGTTGCGTCAGAATTGGTGAACATTGCGTCGGCTCAACACCCACGCTGCTTTAACAGTTTAAAAATTGTACTTCCATTACGCTTTGGTGCAGTGTGACCATTAAATTTTCATTTTGCACAATTGTACCCATTGCGCCAAAGCGCAATGGGCACCATTTTTTAATTTCTGTGGGCATAGAGAGCAGTCCTGAAAGCATTTCATCATCAGAGCAAACAGAGCTAAGGTGGAGGGAAGCCTTTCCTGGGACAGGAAGCCAACCACCTGGTCTGTGAAAGCAACCACCAACTTCTTCACATCCAGACGCCTTTTGTCCTTGGCGTTGCAAACCCAACTGCCAGTGCCGGAGGTTCCTCCAATTTGCTTCGTAGTTAAGCAAGCCTGAGGGGCCCTTCTTTTTGGCCGACTTTTGAATGTCGGAAAATTTCTGTTTGGAAAAGAACAGGCAGCAGATGAACCCTGGGAATCACAGCTGAGGAAACAGTTTTGGGTGTCGAAAGGGTGTTTTCAAGAAGCTCGTCACCCCCTTTTCTCGCCCAGGATTTGAAGAACACACCTTTGGGGATGAGGGAATGGAATTGAGAAATCGAAATGGTTCGTTAACAACGGCAGAGACAGGAAGACATGCTGACACGGCTTTCTCGGCAATTTGCAACCCCAACAGACAGCCATATCACACTGGACAGATTGAGAGCATTGTTCAACCGAAAAAAATATTTCTGTCAACATCCCCAAAAAAAAACCACTTGTGCACTGAGTGCAAGGTCACTCAGGCTCCGCAGCCTGCCACCCACGATTCGTCTTATTGCACCACAGACACTTCCTCGCCAGCGCCTGAATAATTCAAAGGCACCAACCAAGCTTCTGGCACAGCAGCGCTCAAACCCATAAATGCCCATGAACGCCCATAAACGCCCATAAATACCCATAAATGCCCATAAACGCCCATAAACGCCTATAAATGCCCATCACCGCCCCTCATCATTCTCCTGTATCGCCCACCTTCTCACACAACATGAACACATTCAAATGCATCTGCCATTTGAAAAGACATTGCTCTTAAGCGCAATAGTTTGACCTTGCGCTTAAGCGCAATATATTTCATTTGCGATAAAGTGCAATGTGTAACATAAATTCCCTGAGCTTATAGGAGTCCCTCTGTTGTGTCAAGGTGTGTTGGGGGCCCCTCTCTGCACAGCCACTGGTGAGGAAAGACATTGTGCCGAAGCGCAAAACATCATACAAAACTGAGAAGTGCAAACGGGCGGCTGACGCGTAATCTGAATGAACAAACAGTCCATTATGTAGGCATGTCCATTGCGCTTCGGCGCGATGTATTTCCTCACCAAGCCCGCACGCTGGCCGTGCAGAGAGGGGCCCCCGACACCGTAACACATCAGAGGGACTCCCATAAGCTCAGGGAGCTTCCGTTGTACATTGCGCTTAAACGTAAAAGAAAACATAGTGCGCTTAAGCGCAATGTCCATAAACATTGCTTTCTGTGCCCGGCAATGTGGGCCTGGCGTAGCGTTGGGACAGGTCCCCGGGCTTGCCCTCAATCCCCCCAACCCTCGTCCCCATCATGCCGCTCACCACACTCCAAGCGCACAGGGACCACAACTCTGTGACACGCCGTTTTTTTTGTAACGCGTATATACAGTCACCCCTCTGGGTGCCTCAGCAGGCAACCCTTAAACCCCCCCCAAAAAGCAACAAAAAGGGCGAAATTACACCCAGCCTGTGTAGCACCATCCGGGGAACACAGTCAAGGCTTCAAAGACGAGGGACTCGCAATGAGGGTTTTGGCACATTTTTGGGAAAATTCAAGCTTCCTGGAGTTCAAACACAACCTTTTTCAAAATGGTGCAACGACCGAAAAACACCAAAGTTGGGCCCGTTCCCCGGGTCCCGGCAGCGACAAATGATGCGCACGACACCATGCAGGCTCTCCGCGGAACCAGAGGATCAAAAGGGTGGGTTTCACTGCCGGGTCTCAAAAAAAATTTGGAAATTTGCGCCAAAGTGCAAGCTAAAAATCAAAACCTCAAATGCGAGTTTGGCCGCCTCAGAGACTACCTCCGCAATCAACAACTTCCCACCTCGACAATTCAAACCTTATGACGTGGTGGGTGGACCATTCACTCACCCGCCTTGCAGTGCTGGCTTCTGCTGTCTGCCTGCTGCCATGTAGACCGCTCAAATCCTTTGGCATTCGGCCACTATGACAGGTCCGGAGAGAGGCTGTGGATCCCAGGAATCCCCAACTGTGTCACCGCCTGAGGTCGTGCGCTGTGCCCTCAGGAGGTGCTGGCGGAGGCGCTGGCCCATCAAGAGGCAAAGGCCTGGCCTCTGCCATCAGGTGCATGCCGATGTGGGCATGCAGGCGACGCTCATCATCATCGACAACTGAGCAAAGCGGAGTGGGCGTCAGCGGGGGAGGGGGACCCCAAGAGTGGGGGGGCGTGCCATGTCTTCCCTTTCTCTGTCTTTCGACAAATGCCCCATAACAACCAAACATATGGCAGAGTACAGAACACGCATTACACAACGAGCAAAACGCGCACCATACGCTTGCACACAGCAAAACAAAGCACACACACTACAACGCAACGCAATACAACCATTAATTTACAAACTACCCTAGGAGGTAAATTCTTCAAAAAAAAACCAGCAGCTGTTTTTTAACTGGGGTGGGTCCAAGAAAAAACAGACCACAAAACATGCAGAACACCAAAGAAAACACGGCTCATCCGATGCCACCCCCACCCTCTCCTTCTCCTCCCAGGGGGTTTCTTCTCCTCCTCCCTCCTTCCTCCTCGCCTGGAGCTTGGGCCAAAACCAACCAATCACTCTGGTGTGTGTTTTTGTGAACATTGACCACTGGTGTATTTAAATTCGGCCAGAAATCTCACTGTTTTTGGAGGCAGAGAATATTTGATGTTTAAAGATGGTTGAAATGCGGAAAGCACTGGAACTTATCACCAGGATATTTGTGCACAAAACCTGGTATGTTGCACATTTTCTGTGGAAAAAATGAGGCCCCTTTGTTGTTAAAAAAAAACAGGAAAACGGTTCCCAATCAAGGTAACAATAATATTGAAAATGCGCAATCAAATTTAATTAAATTTATTTACCGAGGCATTTTTAAAATTTTAAATTCTAAAATTATTGGAGTTATTTTGAAGAAAAATGTCCAACAATCACATGGAGGTTGCACGTCATCAAATCCTCTCTCACAACTACCACCTCAGATGTGTGCAAATGCACACACCTACTTTTAAGGACAAAGAGCACTCCATAAGCACATTTAAAAGCCACTGTGCGAACTTTGCAAAAGGTAACCATTCAAAATATTTGTCCCAACATTTACATCAAGAACCCAAAAAGGCAGGTGTTGTGCTTTTTCATGTGGTAATATATAAAATGCGGAGTATGTTTCCCGAACTTCACGAGACGCGAACATCAACCTTCACACATTTGCGCACACCAACCACCCATGTATTTTGTGGACGTGTTTGGTGTGCGCACATCAATGATTTGTGTATTTGTCTGTAGTTGGTGTGTGCATTTGCGCACATCGACGATACACAACGGTGCCATTTTCCATTATTTCCATGGCCCAGCAGCTTATTCACGCTCCCCAGGCTGCCATCCCGGTTGAGCCTGTCTGTTTTCAGAGTATGTCTGCGTCGAAAGCCCTTCCGGTTATTGTTGTTTTGAACAGCTCAGTGAGCGAGGCCTGTTTATGAATGTGAGGTGATACTTGATTACATCCCTTTGCACAAATGTACATGAAATCAATTTTCTTTTTCCTTCTTTTTTTTGGATGTTTCATTTTAACTTTAACAATCACACTAAATCAAAATTTCTTTCCTTACAGGCTCTTTCAGCAATTTTACGTGATTTGGTGTAATATTATTTAAATAATAATTTAATAATAATAAAATAATAATTTAATAATAAAATAAAATAATAATTTATAATAATTGCCTTTCTATAATTTATTCACACGTGATTTTTTACATGAGTTTCGCATGATTAACGTGATTCCTGGGGAAATATATCGACGTGGTCATACGCGGTTTGAAGTGATTATTACATGCCTTATTTTTTGTGAAATTCTGGGTTGTAATACCAGCAGCAGTTGTAGTTAGACCATTTGTATATCCAGTTCATTGGTTAAAATATAAGCTGGGGCTATGACCAAGGTTGAACCAAAACAAGGTATGACCAAAACAAGGTGGAGGGCATATAATTGTGATTTGGGCCTGAATAATGCCGATTCGAGACCAATCTCAATCCCCTCCTCAGGCCGAGCTGCCCTGTTTGGGGGCAGCTACGACGTGTCTCGGGTGAAGGTTGTTTTATGACCTACAACCCCAACTTTCATCACCGCCGCCGCCACCACCCCACCACTGTGCGCCAACAGCATCCAATTGAAACAATCACACTATGAATGCAAGCCCACGTCGTCGCCTCCACGCAGTTCGACTTCTCCAACGCAGCCAACAGCCGATTCATCGTTGTGGATAGACTTCAACGAAGAGCACAAAGTGCTGAAGGGAGTGAAACCGACACATAAGCAGGCAGAGGAGTGAACCCCATTGGGTCATCACAACCCACTCCCTCCCCTGTCCAATGCCAATGGCAAACCACGCACCACACCCTGTCCTGGGCATTACCTCCCACCAGGGCGCTTGGCCCACCCAGGCTATGATCGAAGGTCAGGCCTCAAGGCCAACCTAAGAGGGGGGCCAATTGTGCAATTGTGCATGTCAGGAATTTCGGCGGCCACGAGCAAAAGGTCAAAAACCAACTTTGGGGAGGGGGCAAATTCACAAGTGAGGAGGAGGGGGGCCAGGAGGGGGGGGATACTTGCTCAACGGGTTAGCCAACACTGACCCTTTACTACCAACGACAACTCAGCAGGGACCAAGAGACTAAGAATATTGACCCCTGGGTCCGGCTCGGAGGGCAGGAAATTTCGGCTGGTGTAAAACCTTCCCCCTCCTCCCCTTTTTACCGAACTGCGGGGTGCCTTGTGCTATGGGGTGCCTGCCTGCAAAAGGCACCCCCACGGGGGGGTTGGTTTTGGACAGTGGTGCCTGCCAACCCAGCAAATTTTACATAAAAAATCAAATTATCATTCATCTTTCCAGGTCCCTTCAGCGAAGGGGGTGTGCTATCACACTACCCACCCCAAATCTGACCCCACCCTGGGGGGTCTATACTACCTGCATAGTACCCCCAAAAGCGAACTCAAGCCTGGTCCCGACAGCAATTGAGCTTGAACCATTTCGAACTGGTTGAAAACGGTCGACCCAGAAGCCAAAAAAAAAACTTATAATGCCAAAATGCCAAAATAACTTGACACAAGAAAATGAAAATTGCACAAGAATTTGGGCATTTTCGCAATTGTTGCACCATAAAGCTACTGTTGAGGATAAAGGATACTGTTGAGCCGTCCGTTTGAGCGGCTGCAAAAAAAAGTTAACCTCGTCAATGGAGAAGGGGTAAGGAGCTGGACAAAAGCTGCCGGTGGCTGGCTGGAACCCCCCCCCAAGGTAGATGGAAAATTGGTCAGAATCTCATTTCTTGGAAAACCAGTCACCTGGGGGTCGCCACTCTGGAATCCAAAGAGAAAATTTACGCCAAATATAAAAAAAAGAAGCCAAAAACTTCTCCATCGCCTTTGGCTCCAGGTCACTTCAGTGATCCTTGCCCATCCCCGTCCCTCCCATAGGGGGAGAGGGGCCCGGGAGAAAACCCAATCACTCACTCCGAAAAAACTGGCACCCCTCGGACACAACGCTGACACGTGTTCTGAGCAAGGAGGGCAGGTGGTTACTGCGGGCATGGGAGGAACGGCGTGGAAGGAGGGACGGACAAACAAACACCACCGCGGAGAAAACCATTTTTAAAGGGAATAAACGGGGGAAAGCCAAATGCTGCACGTTTGGGAAGTCGCGTGGACCAGATTGTGAGAGCGAAAGATAACGACGGTCGGTGCACTGACTTCATTAGGTAAACCTCCTTTAAACATAAAGCACCCATGGCTTTATATTTGGGTGGGATTTCAGACCCTCAGGGGCTTTATATTTAGGGGGGCTTACATTTGGGGAGAAATCAAACCTTTGGGGGAGGCTTATGCGACTTCGGCAGCTTTTAAATACAGTCGAAATGCCAAAATTTCCTCCAGCTTAAGAAAGTGGTGGAGGCGTTTCAAAGTGCTGAAGATGGCATCTAGGTTTTCCTCAATTTCATCACTTTTTCGACAATCTGGATTTTTCAACAAATAGCAATCTGCATCAAGCAGAATAATAAATTAAATAACAAATAACAAATAAAACACGGACACAAACACACAAACAAGTATTTGGATTTCTTTTCGGATTAAAAAAAAACAACTCATTCTCAATCTTTTCATGCTCATTCCATTCATTTTTGTCAATTCAATTTTCAATCAGCTTTATGCGTGGTGTTTAAATAACAAAGCGAACAGATTGAGCACCTTTTTTGAGCCACCTAGCTGGACAGGTCCGGGGGGGTGAACATTCTGCATGACGTCCCGCTGTTTTCTTAATTCCTTAGCTGCAATCCTTAGCAAGCACAATTTTTGGAATGGCTCACATGGGAATAAAGTGCTTTTGGGTGTGATTTTTCAGAAATTTGCCAATAACCAATTTTTTTGGCAGAAATTTTTTGGGTTTTCTGAAAATTATTTTAGTTCTACTGGAAATTGACCCAATATCCTTTCCCCCTCAATCTCCGGGGCCGAAAATGGTCAAAATAAAGGGTATTTGATATCTGAACCAGCAGGCTTGAATAAAATTGAAAGCCTATCCCCTATGGGGGTCAGGTACCTTCCAACTTGAAACACCCGGAACCCAGCCAAATTCAAATTTAAATGTAACACCCACGTGCTGAAGTTGAAGAAAAAGAACCATGAAATGCTTCTTGGCATTCAAAAAATTGTCCTGTAACAAAGTCCAGAATGTGATGCCAAATGACGTCAGACCAGCCAGTTGTTCTGCATCGTTGCACTTGTTTTAAAAGAGGCACTTGTTGGAAAAGAGGCACACCACGCAGCCAGAGTTGCAAAACACAAGAAATTACACACACACACACAATTTTCTTGCACACACAAAACAACAATCATTTTTATAATAAATTACAATCATGCAGTATATGTGGTATTTTTTCAGGATTCTTTGAAATCTTCAACGACTTTGCAGAACTTCACAAAAAAAAACATTTTCTGAATGGTACAGAGGCTGGTGAAAGTCAATTCTATTTAGCATAACCACTGTGGTGCTTTTTTTTGGTTAAAACGAGAGAGGCTGGCAAATGGCAAGGCAGAGAGAAATAATCAACTCTTGTCTACAATTATTTTTGCCTTGCTGAAAAAGTAATACTTGAAAGAAAACCTGAACACGTTCATAAAGAAGAGAGGATCTCATTCATACTTTTTTGGACTTATCGGTTGTTTGGAATTATTTATCTTTATTAATGATTATTTGTGGACAATCCCGAAATCCCCAAATTCCTGCCTGTTCGTAATTACTTGTGGTGAACCTGGTACAGATTTGTGGTTAACCTGGCTACCGAACACACAAATACACACATCTTTGAATTGAGATTTTTCAGCTAAGGTACCACAAATTTCATCTTTTTTTGTGTCCTCCTCCCTGTTTTTTTTCCTTTTGCGACATTTTTAAAACACAATTGAAAATTGAGTGACAGCAATGAGCGAATAAAAACAAATCTAAAAAAAAGCTTAATAAGGATGAGAGTTCACAAACATTACACCTGTCCAAACCTTCACTCTCCTTTCGCCAAATCTAAAAAAAAGCTTAATAAGGATGAGAGTTCACAAACATTACACCTGTCCAAACCTTCACTCTCCTTTCGCCATGCATACAGTGGAACGTGCAGCGCTGTTTGTTAGTGATTCCCTTCCCAACCAGCCTAGGTTTGCTCTGTGGCCCGTGCGTTGGGCTGTTTTGTTATTTGAAATACGTCTCTGAAGCACGTAAATTGATTTATGGAGCAAATAAGCACATTCAGGCCAAAGATGCATTGTGGGGATAACCACCATTACAACAGCACAGTATAGCATGCTGATGCACGGACCATATGAAAAATGAAGTCGAATGTGATAAATCAGAGTGCTATATAATCCAGGAAAATTCAACAAAGGGGCTGTGGTGGACAAATTGAACTAGAATTCATCTGCTAAGCCCGAGTGCTTTTATACTTGGGAATCTTTTAAAGCCTTCAAGGATATCAACATATGTATTTTGCTTCTGGCCGAAAGAAAACAGGAATGTGGCAGTGATAGCACCTCTCAGGAAATGCTTGTCACGTTGCCAGCTACATTCAGGAAAATATCTGCAAATACTCACACTCCACCAGACAGGGACAGGAGACAGTGGCAAAGAAACGGTGAAATCACAAATCTGATTCTGAAGGATTGCGAATGGCTGGCGGCACATTCGTCCACCCGGTGTGCAACGCTGGCCATGGAAATGATAGCACACAGCACACAGGACAGCGACTCCCACAACTCGAGAAGGTCATAAATAACAATTGTTTTCAGGCATGTGTCCTAGTGCTCCGTTTCCACGGCAGCTGCTCTCCAATCTAGTGCCTGGCAGTTGGAAATGGTACGTCGTTGAAATTTCTCCGTCGGCGGTCCGGAAGCCCGGACCGGCCTTTGGCCCCCGGCCCGGCCGGCAGCCCAGCCCAGCCTGGACCCGGCCCGACCTGTGGCCCATAGGCCCGACCTGGCCCGGCAAGGCCGGCAGTCCAGCCCAGCCACGCCCGGCCCGGCCACAGAATTTATGAACCAGAAAACACTCATTTTTCGCTCAACAGGGTCAGGGAGACCATAGAACATTGTTTGGAGCAACGTTTTCCATTTGTTTTGAATTTTTGGCCAAGAAAACAGCCAAAATGCGTGAAATATGAAGGGCAAGGGGGTCGAAAAAACGCACATCTTCGGCTGGGTGCAGGCTTTCTTGGTCCGGGAGGCATGAAAAAAAACATCGTTTCTGCGCTTATTTTTTTCAATTTTTTTCGACTGTTCTTGATCGGAAATGGCCCAAAATGCGTGGGTTTGGAAAGGGGGGTCAGGGGTTCGAAGCAACCCTCATTTTCGCCGGAAAAAAGTTCTTTCGGGCCCGAGAAAAGCACACACTGTTTGGGGCATAAAAATGGGGCATCCATTTTTTTCGTCTTTTTTGTCCCGGTAATGTCCCAAAATGCATAGGTTGCGGACCAAATACGAGGGGCCAGGGGGGGTCGAACGCTCACTTCCGGTTCAATTTTATGAGGTTCGGAAAGCCCAAAAACAATGTTTGGGGGATAAAATTGTTTCTGATTGTTTTCGATGATTTTTTTGACCCCGAAATGTCCCAATATGCATGGGTTTCGGCCAAAAACGGGGGCCAGGGGGTCGAAAAACACCCATTTTCGGCATGCAAACAGTTTTTCCGGACTATGAAAATGCAAAAAAAAAGGTTATTGGGCGTTATTACCAATCGTTATTGGGCTAAAAAAAAGTTTCGGCTTTTTTCGGACAATTTGTAATCCGCAAATAACCAAAATGCATGGGTTTCGGGCCATGAGTTTTTCCGGGTGGGGGAGCACAAAAAACATGGGGGGCAGGGGGTCAAAACAACGCTCATTTTCGGCTAGAAAACAGTTTTTTTTTTTGGGTCCGGGAGGCCAAAAAAAAAACCTTCTGGGGTAAACTTTTTCGAGGCATTCATTGGACCAGTACACCACACTCCCCTGCAAGCCATTTTTCTTTCGGTAATGGGGGAGGAGAGGGGGTGTTCATCCTGTCCTTGGGCACGTGCTCCAGGAAAACACAATGGGGGGAGAAGTCATTTGGGATGAATTCCGCCTGAAATCGACAAAAGATGGACGTTTCCAGGAGCTCCTTGCTGTG
>CAAHFI010147529.1:0-17726 GCA_900893395.1 Euglena gracilis
ACACACACACACACACACACACACACACACACACACACACACACACACACACACACACACACACTGATGCTGAAGGCGTCAGAGTTCCTAAAAATGGTCAATTTAAAAGGAAATTGTTGGGTGCCCATATGCAGAAATGTCCTCAAGGGAATATTTTTTTCCCCCGTTAAGGATTGCCCTTTAGGCCAAGGGCAGATCGGGGGTCGAACGGGGTCAAGAATTAAACAGTCGTTTTTTGACGATTGGGGTGGATGAGCGATGGTCCAATGATGCCAGGAATCATTTTTCCCCCGAAAAAGACATGGCCATTTTTTTCGGTCATTTTCATATGGATTTTCATTAAATGTGCTGGGTTTCTTTTCTTAAGAACCGTCCTGCTGCAGAACGAGCAGGCACCCCCATGGCACGAGCACAGGGCTGGGCCAGCCCCAGTCCCCCCCCCCCCCGCCGCCGCCCCCACGCTCACCCACCCCGCCCCATTTCACTCCTCTCCCTCCACCAGCTCCGCCCTCTGCCCTCCTGACAGATGTGGGGCGTGGGTGGGTAGGTTTCCATATGAGGAGGGTGTTTGGGTTAGAGGAGGGGGGGGTGCCCCCCCCTCCTGGACTGGAGAGGGTGGTCCCCCACTGCCCTTTCATCAACCCCTGGCATGGCGTAAAGGGGGTTGGGGGGGGGGGGGGCTGCCGTTGGGTGCGGACCGCGGGGTGCGGCCACCGCGGCCAATTGGCAGCCGGTGGACAACGCGGCGCAGCGGTTCTGGCGGTGGGTCGGCATGGAGCGGTTGCTGGCGCTGGTGGAGGCCGGCACCCGCTCAGGGTTGTGCCGAGACCCAAGGTGGCACCCTCCACCACCCGTCAAAATTTTTCAGTGCCAAAGGAATTTGTCCATTTACATTGCCATGGGAGGTGTTCCCACACCGCGAGCACCACGTGTGGCACCATGTGCACCGCGTGACAAGAATCACTCCCACTTGTGCAATTTTCACAGATTTCTGCCAGTACCCCACTTTTAGTCATCTTCCATTCTTTTTGTTTCGGTTGGTTTTCTACAAGCTGGCAACTTTTGGCCTTTTTAGCCACTTTTTTTAAACCTTTTTGGCTGCTTGTTGCCTTTTTGCTGATTTGTTGATATTTTACGTCTCTTTTTGCTGCCCATTTGTGGCAACTTTTGAACACCATTTTTGTGTCTTTTGCACAGATGCAGTGGTCATTGTTGCAGACTCGGTGGTAAACCAGCCATGTTTTGGGCAAAAAGAGGTTGAAAATGACCAACATCACCCAAAAATGGTTTTGGGTGCGAAATTGCAATCGATGGGTGTTTTCACCGGTGGTTCTTCTCTCCAAAAGTCACTTTAGTTTCTGTGATTCTTTTCGCGCGGTGCCACCCAGTGCACGCGGTGCTGTTGCGTTGCACGCGGTACAGAAGACAGTGGGGGGTCGCCAACCAAGCCTGCCCGGACAGCCCTGCACGCACTCCGTGCTGGAGGACAGCGTGCGCAGCTGACTGCCCCCCAACCACCCCCGGACCCAGAGCGGGGCAGTGGTTGCCAATGTCCTTCCTGTTCCCCTCCTCTGCCATCTCTCCATGAGCGACCTCGGTCCTCATCGGCTCACCCTTCCTTGTTGTTGACCTTTGGACTCCGAGCAGTGTGCAGTAAGAGAAGTTTGTATCTTACGTTGGTGTTTTCAAAATACCCATCTCCAGCGCAAGTCCCAACAAAAAAAAAATCCCGACAAATTCCAAAATTTCCCGACAGCCGTTTTTTTTCTATTATCCATTTTGATCACGTTTTGGGCCTCTGAGGTATGGGTTCAACAAATCTCGTTATACCCGACAACACCGAAGAATTTTTGAAGAATAAATTGTGAGCAAAAGGAAGGACAAAAATTACCAACGGCAATTTTGTGACTGGTTTTGATTACTTCCTTGCATTTTCTTTGGCGAGCATAACTTTGATGGCCCCAAAAAATAGCATCGTGAATCAGACACGCAAAAAATGAAAAGGTTGTTAGTTTTCCTCTTTCAAAGAAGATTTCTTTCGACGGGATTGGACATCAAAAGGTGCTTTGCACGGGCAAGCAGCTGGGGCACCTCCCCCCCCCCTTGTCTAAGCACCACCTTGTCTAAGCACCCCCCATCTTTTTAAAGGTCATCGTCACGGAGAGGTTTATTTTTGTGTGCATTTTTAAGGGAAAATTTCTCAAAAATTTCGAAATTTCTGCAACATCTGATTTGTTGAGGTTTTTGCTGATTTCTGCGTCCAAATGTGTGTAAGTTCAAAAGTGGACCTCCAAAATAAGGGGAATTTTTCCTTTCGGCGCGAAGCGCCGGATTTTTTTTGCATTCAAATTTTCCCCCCTTGTCTAAAGCGCCACCACCCCCCGGTTCTTACCCATCTTTTCCGGTGCTTAGACAAGGGGGGGGGTAAAATGCTGATTGAAAAAAATCCGGGCGGCCCTTGTCTGCGCAGGCCCTCCGACGAGCCTCGGGCCCTCCGCCCTTTGCCCCTGAGGGCATGCCTTGTGCCCGGCGGTGCTGGTCGGATTGCTGTCGGTGCGTTTGGGTCTCGGACGTCCCGCTCGCCGCCGCTTAGCGTGGCCAACTCGAAACTAAAACGTGGCGAACCGTGGCCGCCCCTGCCCCCCAACTCACTACATCAGAAATTTCCCAGCAAGACCCCCCTTGCTCCGCACTTTGGCTCGATGGGACCTGTCTTTCCTCGCCGGCTATTGTTGTTTGTGTTTTTTGCTCCGCGTCTTCCCCTTACTGCTTTTCGCGCCGGCAGTTGGCTGTGACGTAGCCCTGCTACAAAGAAAAGTTTCGAACACAAGTTTTCAAGCAAGCAAAAGCAAAAACAAAGACAAGAATGCAGACAGAGCATCTGGATGTAAACCTCTTACTCGGTGAAGGGCAACCTTTCGAAGAAGGGTGGAGCAAACTGATGTTCAACCTGGAAGCAGCAAAAGAATTACGAGCACAACCTGCGGACCAGATCGCCCTCTTGCTGCTGGCGGGGGCGCGGTTCACCGGACGAGGGTGGAGTACAGGGAAGGCCAGCAGAGCCCTGTACCAGCTTTCGGGGATCCCCCTGGTCCGGGGAAGCTTCCCCCCATACCGGGACATTTGGCTCATGGCGTTGGCGTTGATTTGGGGTGTCGATGTCCCCCAACTGGACCTTGAACCTGAGGCAGCCGCGGCGGCCTTTGCCATTGCCTCTCAGGCAGAACAACACGACACCGAAGAACCACAACAGGAGGAAGAAGGTGAAGAGGAAGAGACAAAATTTTCCTGGGATCAACCTGAAGTGACGACACCCAAAGAGTTGACGGAGCTTTGGTCCAGGGCCCAGCGCAACGAGCACCGCATCGACGTTCGACCACTCTTTGAAGTCCTGGCCCCTCTGGCGGGGATACCAGCGCGGGCGCCAGAGAATCAATTAATACCAGCCCACAGGAAGAAGCAGGACCAATTCTTGCGTAGCGTCTCGCAGAATGTCTTGCAGGTGGTACGACTGCTGGGGCACAACTGGGTGCCTCAGACTACGGAAGTGATACCTCGTGGACAAGTCAACTTGCAAATATTCCAATTGTTGGGTGAAGTTTATTACAAGATCCAGAGCGAGAGGAAGGAGTTGGCCGTGCCAGGAATCACGAGAACTTCGACGAGCCACACCGACTCCCTCTTCACGGAGGACGATGTCCGTCAGCACAGAATGGACAACAACATCAATCGCATAAGGGGAGGTACACACAATGGGCCCTCAGGGCCGACATTTCGCTTTCCAACAGGCCAGGCCAACAGACCGTGGAGAGGCAAAGGTGGACTATATGGAAGCTCCAGTTCAAGTCCCAGATTTGGGTATGGAAAGGGCAGAGGAGTGCCATTTCGCTCAATGCCGTGGAGAGCACCATGGAGAGGTGGAAGAGGCAAAGGTATCCCCCCCTCCTCTTGGGGTCAAGATGACCGGATCAGGAGCCAAGGAGGCTCAGTTGGCCCAAGATGGGCACAGTCTGGAGGACCCTCTGTTGGGGTTAGCCCCATTTCAAAGACTCAGAGCATGCATCGGCTGGTGGAAAACCCATGCCCCACCCAGAATCCTGAATCTCATTCTGCAAGGAGTGGAGCCAGATTTTCAAGGGGGGGCGTTACACACCTTAAAACAGCAAAAGTCCCCCCAGGAGGAAGCCCAGGCTCTCAGCATCATGGAGGAATACATCAAAGAAAAGGCTGCAAAGGAAGTTCAACAGCAAGGGACTATGTTTTTGGTACCTTGGTTTGTAATCGAGAAAGCAGAACCTGGGGGGGGAAAAAAGTGAGACTGATCTCAGATTGCAGAAAACTAAACAATTTTCTTCATGCCCCCCACTTCAAATTGGATCACTGGAAGGAAATTTTTCCACAGCTGGAAAAAGGAATGTGGGCCACAAAAATCGACTTGAAAAATGCTTATTTTCATTTGGAACTGTCAGCAGCCATAAAACCATTCATAAGGATGGAAATAGCAGGAAGAATATTTCAGATGGAAGGGGCCTGTTTTGGTCTAAGCACCCTCCCCTATCTTTGGATGCAGGTAATGCAAGTTTTTCTGAAAAAATGGCGAAAACAGGGAATTTTGGTTTTTGTTTATCTGGACGACATTCTTCTGGTGGCAAAATCAAAGGCTTTGGCAGAAAACCAAACAAAAGTTCTGTTGCAGGATCTGAAAGACAGTGGTATGACCATCAACTTCAAAAAGTCACAGACCACCCCAACACAAGCAGTTCAATATCTGGGATTTTCAGTGGATCTAAAAAATGGTTGTTTGCTGGTGCCCTCAGCAAAACTAAAATGTATCAGAAAAGAGTTGGGAAAATTTGTCACCCAAGACAACATGTCCTGCAGGAAGGCAGCTGCAATTTTGGGGCAGCTGAGAAGTTTCCTCACAGCCCTCCCTTGCCTGAGGGCTTTCACAGACAAACTGGTACAATTCACAGACCAGCACACCAGGATGGGTTGGGACCAGAAAATCCCCATTCCCAAAGATGTCAAACAGCAGGTTCTAGAAGTAGGAAACTTATTAAGGTCCTGGGAGGGAAGAAAATTTCAAAACAAATGTCCTGTGAGAGAAATTCATTCAGACTCCTCCACTCAAGGGTGGGGGGCTCTGGACCTGACCACTGGTCAAAAAGTTCAAGAGTTCTGGAGATCAGAAATGGGCCTGCACATAAACATCAAGGAATTAAAAGCAGCTGTGGCAGCTACAAAAAGTTTAGCAAAGTCAGGGGAAAATGTCCTGCTAACAGTAGACAATCAAGTAGCTTACAGCTACTTAAGAAAAGGGGGGGGAAGGAAATCCCCCTTCAACACAATTTTGAGACCCTTTTTGCAGTGGTGTCACATAAACCAAGTAAATGTGATTCCAAACTGGGTCAAGTCAGAAGACATGCTAGCAGATGGCATTTCAAGGTGGGAAAAGGACAGGGGGGACTACACCCTAAAAAAGTCTGTGTTTCTGCACATCTTGAGAATTTTCTCCTCAAACAATTTTTTCCCCAAAGTGGACATGTTTGCCAGCCCAGGAAACGCACAACTGCCACAGTTTGTCAGCAGATGGCCTCATCACCAGGCCATAGCTGTGAATGCCCTGGAGTGCCCACTGGAAAAATTTGGGGAGGTTTATGCAAACCCCCCTGGACATTAATCTTACCATGGTTGGTGAGATTGAGGAACAACCCTCAGCTGACTTGTCTGATGGTGGTTCCATTCTGGGTTGGGAGTGTGTGGTGGCCCCTGTTAACAAGAATGATCGTAAGAAAGAGCCCTGTGATTCAGATTCAACCTCAATGGGGGTTGTTCCAAAACTGCCTGGGGGAGATCATGCCCCCCACCAGATGGCCCCTCCTCTGTGTGCTGTTATCAGGGAGGGTTTACAAAGAAAACAAGTTCCACCTGAAAATATCACATTGTATTTGAACAGTCTGAAAAGTTTGAACAGGTATGAAAAAGGATTTCAGGCTCTGTGGAGTTTGTGTGTGCAGGGAGGGGTGCAACCCCCTTTGATGACAGTGGATGAGACAGCCAGCTGGATTTTGAAACTGGCCCAGGACTCCCCTCATCAAGCAAGAAATGCTTACAGTGCTGTGTTGTTGATTCCTGGGTGGGAGGCTGTGAGGTTTTCCCCTCTCATCAAAAAAGCAAAACTTCTGTGGGCTTCTGCAGGGGAAAAATATTCCACATTCTGGGATGCTAAGGATGTCATTCAGAAACTCCTTGCAACCCCCCTCAACTGGGATAGTATCCAGGAGATTCGTGACAGAACCATTCTGTCCCTGCGCCTGTTTCACTTATGCAGGTCAATAGATTTGCAAAGACTACAAAGATCAAAGTCAATTATGGGAAACAATTTCTTCATCAAGCTGAGGCGTAAAGGCCAGCTGAGAGCCAGATTCGAACAGCTCATGACATTGCCAAAATCTCTGCAGACTGTATGTCCCACTGCTTTATTGTGCAGGTTGGTGTCTTTGACTGCCTCCCAGGGTGTGCAGGGGGGGCCATGTTTTTATCATTAAATCCCCCATATGCACCACTGACTTCAAACAGTTTGGGTAGGATCACAAAGAATCTGCTGACCCAGTTGGGGGTACCCACATCATTTTTTGGGGCTCACAGCACCAGGGGGGCAGCAGTAAAAATGTACAAGTCTTTGGGTTTATCGTCAGAAATGGTGTGTGAGTTAGGGGGCTGGAAAAATACAGAGGCTTTTGCCAAACATTACCTCAGATTGGGTGCAGCAAAGGCTGCTGGAGATTCGTTGGCAAAACAGTTGGTTGGAAAAAGCTTTGGGGTGCACAGAGTCCCATCGAGCCAAAGTGCGGAGCAAGGGGGGTCCAGTAGTCCCGGGGAAACCCATGACCAGGGACGGAGGGACCTCACTTGCGAAGCACAAAGGCAAGATGGGCCCACCCCCCCTCCCCAAAAAAGGTCCACCCAGGGGGGGGTCCACCAGGTTCCGGTTTACCGATCCAGCCAACTGCCGACGACGACCAAGCAGTAAGGGGAAGACGCGGAGCAAAAAACACAAACAACAATAGCCGGCGAGGAAAGACAGGTCCCATCTTGCCTTTGTGCTTCGCAAGTGAGGTCCCTCCGTCCCTGGTCATGGGTTTCCCCGGGACTACTGAAAACCCCATCCAGTGACGGCCACGGACAGTGGACCACAGTGGTCAGAAAGACCAGCAGAGGAAGGTACCCCCGGCCAAAGTACGGGCAGAACAACTGGGACAGAAGAAGCCCAGAAGATATCAAATGCATTTGGGAAGATGGAATCAAAGAATCAAACCCAATCTACCAGAAGTTGGTCCCAGTCCCCCGCAAGGACATCTATGGAGGCCCCAATGTGGTCATCCACCAAAGTCCCCTTCTGTTTAACGCCCCAATACGGGCAGATGGTATATGGGCCAAGGGGAAAACATCAACCAGGCCTTCGAGGCCGTTTCTGCAAGCACATGCCCACTGGCCGGTGCAAAAAAAGGTGTGGCCAAAAACCTCTGAAATGTCCCCCATCATCAACCCTCAAGGAGAAAGGGGAGCCCTCAGAGGCCCCCTAAATGCAGCTGGAGACCCACATCAAATCAAGTCCAAGGGGAAGAAAAGCCAAGCCACTGGGGCCAGGGCCATTACTGCCAACAATTCAAGCCCACTGGGGCATCACTTTCCAGGCCCTGGGGGCAGAAGCTAACCAGCTGCAGCCCAATGGGGCATTATTTGGCAAAGCCCCAGGAGAACCCTCCAAATGGACCCACAGAGGCCCTTTACTTGGAAAAGGAGGTAAAGGTACCCACAGTGGACCTTTTTCCACAGCCCAGCCCCAAGGGGGGACCCACAGAGGCCACCCTATGGCACGTTTACCAACAAAAAGATCAGAGTGGAGGACCAGAGAGAGTGTGAGAGATGCACGCGCCCCCCTGCATTTTTCGACAAACCTCCTGTAAACCCAGGGGTTGCCATTATTCAAACCACCCAACAGCAAATCACACCACTCATCCAAAATGTCCATGGGATGGAAAATGGTCATCAATCCAGCCACCCACAACCCCACAAAAATCAATTACTTGGGGAAATAAATTCCACGGAGGAAAAGTGGAGAGACACCCCCCTGCACCAGAGACTTCAAAAAAGCCTAAAGTGATGAAACACAAATGCCCCCCAGCAACCTGCCAACTTATCAAAGATGGCAGTGGACAGAAATCCAAAATTGTCCCATTGTCCACCCAAAATTCATGGCAAACCTAAACCTGATCCCGGCAGAAAAAATGCTGTTGGATTACGAAAATACAGTCCATAAGGAGGTTCAGGATGCAGGAACCCAACACCTAATCCCCTGGTTTCTAATACCAAAACCAGAAGGGAGGGAGACAAAGTGGAGGTTCATAAGCGACTGCAGGGAATTAAACCAGCAGTTTCAAGTAAAGCCCTTCAAGCTGGATCACATCCAGCACATCTTTCCCAGTTCTGGAAAAAGGTCAATGGGCAGCCAAAAACAGACTTAAAGGATGCCTATTGTCACATACCAGTGAACCAGGCCGTAAGGCCATTTTTTGTGGCATCAGGTGGGGGGAGCAAACTTGGGAGTTCCAAGCAGGCTGCTTTGGCCTGAGCATAATGCCCCAAATTTCATGGGGTCATGGAACCTTCGAAAAGCCGTGGAGAAAAAGGGCATTCAGGTATTCTTTTACCTGGACGACATTTTGGTGGTGGCCCGCACCAGAAACACTCTGCAACATCACCTGAACACAGTGGTCAGGGATTATTAAAGTCAGGGTTCAAAGTTAATGTAAAAAGTCAACCCTGGAACACACTCAAATTGTAAACCACCTGGGGTATCAACTAAACTTCCAAGAAGGAAGATTACAAGTACCCTCACAAAAAAAGTCAAGACAATCAAAAAGGAACTGGGCAAAATCGTAACAAGGACTTCATGTCAAAAAGGCTGCTAGCTGCCATTTTGGGACAAATCAGGTCCAACCTAATGCCCTGCCCTTTTTCAGGGCTTTTATGGATGCCCTGGCTAATTTTCTGGCAAAACACTCCACAGCCCCCTGTGACTCCAAAAATCACCTTTTACCAGAAATAAAAACCCAACTAAAGGAAACCAAAATTCTACTCGACACATGGAAGGAAGACCCTTCCCTAAAATGCCACCAGGGAGTTGCACTCAGACAGCAGCACCCACGCAAGGGGGGTTAGACACCCGTACAGGAATATCATGCAGGATTTTTGGAGGGAAAGTTCACACTAAACATAAATGTCAAAGAACTAAGTGCAGCAATAAGTACAGTAAAAGCCTAAGCAAGCGGGAGAAACAGTTCTACTTTCAGTAGACAATTAGGTAATTTATTATTACCTGACAAAAGAGGGAGGCAAAAAAGACCCATTCAACACAATGCTCAGACCATTTTTCAAATGGTGCATGGAGCACAAAATCAATTTGCAAGTAAAGTGGGTGCCTTCAAAGGAATGCCTGGCAGACCCCATAAGCAGTTTGGAAATGGACAGGGGGGATTACTTGCTGGACCCCCAACTTTTTCAATGGCTCAAGCAACATTTCAAAACTGTTCATAACCTTGAAAACAGATTCATTTGCCTCCCCAGGCAACACAAAACTGCCCTTTTGTTGCAAGATGGTTCCATTGGAGGCCTCAGCAGTGGATGCACTGCAATGTCCACTGGACGACATGGAGACCTTTACGCAAACCCTCCCTGGTCAATAATTCAAAATTTCCTCCACGGATTGAAAACTTTTCCGCAGACAAAAGTTTTGATGTAACCCCCTACTGGGATTCAGTCACCTGGTGGCCCCAGTTAAAAAAAAATGAAAGTGCCAGGACCCTCTGCCTGAGAATCACCCCCTACAATGGTATGCTCAGCAACTGCAGGGGAGAAAAAAATGCCACCCCCAGATGGCCCCTTCTTTGCATAATTTTGTCAGGCAAATTTTGGGAGGGAAACAAATACAAAATACGTCAATTAACGATTTCGTGGGAAGAAACCCCGGTATAAGGCGTTATCAAAGCGCCTTTACACTTCTATGGGTCATTCTGGAAAAAATGGGGTACCCCCCCCACAGCCACCACTGACCAAGTGGTTGACGCTTTAATACAACTTTTTCAATTTTCAAGGGCACATGCCCGTAATGCATACTGTGCTGTGCTTTTAATCCCTGGCTTTGGTGGCCTGAAGTTCCATGGCATGTTAGCCCCGTACAAAAGCCTTTGGAACCAAAATCTGGAGAAGTATGGTGCTTTTTGGGATCCCCTCGCAATCCTCCTGGGGCTGGCACAGTCCCACCTGCCCATGTGGAGGGCGGCTGGCAGAAGACACAGTAGGAATAGCGATAAATAGGTGCTCCTAATTCATTTCTGTAGGGAGCAATCAAACTGTACACAATGCCTCAAAAGTCTGGATTTGGTCTTGCTTGCCTGAAAATATAAGATAAGTTCAATAAAAAAGCCAGTGGCCAAAGGAAATTCCTGAAAAGACACTCAGAACACATTGTGTGCATGGCTGCCTGGTCTGGCGCCATTGGCTGTGCCAAGTGGAAGGAAGTGCAGCAAGAAAGTCCTGACTGGAGGACATTTGTCAGTCAAGGTTCTCGCGAACCTGTCCAAGGGAAGTATGTCAGGGAAGATTACACAGTTCGATATCACCATTTCAAGCACATCTGCCAGGAATTGGGGTGGATCCACAAATTGATCTTTATGCAAGCTCACGGTGTGACAAGTATTTCAGGTTGGAAGAAGACTCATTACATCAGAATTGGCCCACGGATGTGCCATTGTGGTGCAATCCTCCTTGGTCCTTGTGGCCAGAGGTTGCCTACAAGATTGTGCTGCAGCCCTGATCCATAATCTGTATAGCCCCAGGGTGGAGTTCATCATGGTTACAAGCTCTGCTGCTGCTGACAGAGAAGAAGGTATACTTTGAAACTGGAGTGCGGTTTTTGAGTTGGATGGCAGGCCCTGCAAAGGAACAAAATGGCCAGTGTGGGCTTTACTGGTGAAGTCCACTGGAGAGTTTGATGACAGTTGTCACAATGAGCCTTGTGAGCTGCAGGACTGCAAGGCTGTTCCCAGTTGGGCAGCCAATGCCACTCGAAGAAGGAGATGGAGGAGAATGAATGTCAAGAATGGATGGAGGAGTTGTAAACCGGAATTCAGTGAAACCCCTTTCTGTTGCATTTGTGCCTTTTGTTTGGGTTGGGAGTCCGTTGCTGGAAAGTTCGGTCCAAGAAGCCCCTTTTGCCACACCATTTATGGGTTGGGAGGCACTTTCCAAAAGCAAATTTGGCCCAGTAGCCCCAGGACACACCAGCAAAATTGCACACGTCATTTCCTGTTCCAAAGTTTTTGTACTGCTGTGATGGGTTGGGAGGCAAATGATTCAGCATTTTTGGCCCAGCAGCCCCTTGCGCCACACCACACACTGTGCAATTCTAGTCAATTGTCCATCATTGCCCAATTGTGCTGCAAATCTATGGGCAGTCATTGGTGCCTGACTCGGCTCGGATCGATGCACATAATTTGGGCAGAAGAAAGTTTCACCAAATCGTCTCAAAAAAGGGTTGAATCAAGAATTGGGGATTTCAATGTCAATTCTGGATTTTTTTGAAAATTGTTTGGTACCAATCCCAATGGACCATTTTTTGGATGATGGGGTTGGTGTTCAAGAGAAATCCAAGCGAAACCCTCAAAGAAATCGAAAAATTTGGGAATATGAACTTTGTCGCGGTATGAGCCGCAGTCCTGCACATGGTATTCATCCTGAGATGCATCGGCATCACCATTCGCACACTCGCGATTCACCAAGTTTGCAAGGTACCTATGGTACACCAAGTGGAATATTGAATGCGCATTCGCAAAATACACCCAAAAGTACACTTGGTGCAACCACGAGGTATACGCGCATGGTACGGTTTTGCGCCCAGGCCAACCCTCCTTGAATACCACCGAAGGGCCATGGGAGTCTCAGAAAGATATCAAAGGAATCATCGCTATCGCTAAAAAGGTGAAGCCCCAATGGGATGCTGACCCAACAACATGGAAAAAGTTTTTCCGTGATTGGGAATATTATTGGATCTGAAAGGATCAACCCATAACGGAAACCCAGAGGTGATCAAAATGGAATTCGTGGATTGATTCCCAAAAGATGAAAAGGAACGCGCCAGACAATTGGTCATTCGCGGGCGCATTTGTTTTCAGGATTTGGTTGAGCAATATGCTGCTTCATGTTCCAGTTTGGTTACCAGAATAACTCTGGAGAAAAAATGGCGGCAATATGCCCCCCCTGACCGAAACTGGAGGTCGATAGACCTATGGTACTCAAAATGGCTTTATTTGGCAGCCGAAGCAGACGAGTTAGGCGAAACCCAAATGAAAGAGCAATTTGAAGCAGTCCTACTGCACTTTACACCCAAACTCATCAAAGAAATTCACCGCGAGGAACTCGCAGGACGTATTTTGAGGCTCGATGAGCGATGGAACTATGTTTCCAAACAGTTGAAGCTATCACAGCTTCTGGACAAATACAGTCGGCTTATACGAGCCACTCTACAACAGGAATACCCGCTATACAAGGCAATTATGTGAAAAAAGCGTCACGCTTATCACATACCGCTATAGCGGAATCCAAATTGCACAATTCGCGCTCTTCAGAAGAATTTTCGAACAAATTATGCTTTTTGTGTAACGAAACGGGTCATATATCTTGCCATTGTCCAAAACCCGCAGCGCGAAAGCGCAACACAAGTCCAAGAGGATCAGCCTCATCATGCAGTTCTCGTTTCTCACAAAATGCGCATTCGCAAAATTCAAAATATCGATCAAGATCCACATGTTCACTGTGCGGATCCACCAACCACCCCTCACCCAAATGTCGCTATGTGACTCCTCCCCACCCAAGACAGAGTCATCGCGATATGAGTCGCAGTTCAAAAGATCATACTTCAGCCAAAAGGCATACGGTGGGTCGAAGAACACCCTCTATTGAGGATTATCACACGGCTTCGGCAGGGAGGGGATGATACCCCACGTAATAAAAGGGATCATCCCTACTTTAGTGCTCATAATTTCAGAGACGTATATGCGTCAAGAAAGTCAATGGCTGATATGGCCACCGGTTCGGATTTTGAGTAAAGACACCCGAAACCCAGGGATGCGGACTACAGAGGCTACTAGAAAGGAGGTGACAGGAGTCATGACCCTAGTCATCCCCTGCCCAGTATCCTTTCTGGTCATCGTTCCAGGATTTTCCAGTGTCCCCGCTCAAAATTCTGCCACATTTTTGACATATAGGCAGTTTTGTGTTTCCGGTTGTGGTGCATCATGGATACCCTTGAATGACCTTGTGGTTGAACGGATTTACGCTCCAAGAATGCACACAGCTCCGCAAACTTCTTTCCCCCGCCAAAACTTCCACTACTTATCATTTTTACATACCGTTTTCGATGACAGCAATACCGTTTCCTACAACACCAACACCGTTTTCAACCCAGGGGTAAAGAGAAAGTGCCCCCCCTACCCACCGCACATCCACAAACGTTCCACATGCGGTAGGGGTAACAAGTAGCTTAACCCCCCATCGTTTCACTGGGTTCCAAGACGAAAGCCCTAAGGCGTGAAATTCGAACGGTGTCGAGTAGTCGCCCAGCTGCTTTCATTTTTCGTTTTCCACCAGGTTTGTCGATTGCAGACAATCCTGTACACCCCCCGCAGCTCAAATTCGCATACAATTTTTCTTACCCACTCCAACCCCCCCCCCAGACCAACATGCGCGATAAGGACAACTACTCAGCACCTCCCCCCAAGGTGTGCACTCCAGGAGAAATTTCCACACAACCAACAACCAAACACAAAAGGAAATAACTGAAACCAAACTAACCACCACCACCTGCGCCTATGGCGCCCCACCACTCAAGCGCCTATGGCGCCACCCACCATCGCGCATAGCGCAAATCTTGCGCATAACGCCCCCCCCCCCGCGCTATATGGCGCCCCCAACCACCGCGCCTATGTCGCTCACCCCCCGCGCATATTGCGCTCCCCACGCGCATAGCGCTCACCGCGTGCATATTGTTTTGCACACCGCGCATAGCGCACACCTCCCACCGCGCATATCGCGCAGCCCGCAAACAGCATCCTCCCCACAAGATGCGCCCGTGCATAGCGCAAATCTCGCACAATTGCGAATATCTTACAAATAGGTATCTGCTCAACCCAACCATATTCTTTTGGGAATGAGTCCCAAAGATGTTTGTGTATATATTTCACAATGGCTTTTTTGTTGTTGATTTGCAAACCACATGCTCAAAATGCAGATTTGGTTTACTTAAGCAACAAAAGTAGCCACCCCCCTTCTTTGACCACGAACTTGTTGGTCAAATTGGCGAACACCAAAGGTGTTTTGATCATTCAAGCGCACAATTGCGCTCACTTCAAAGTTATTTGCAAAAACACAAGGTGTGTGATAAGTTTTTTGGGATACATTGCAAATACTGCATTTTTCCCATGAACTTGCACAGCTTTGTGAAGAACAGCTATTTTGTGAACAAAATGGCCTTTTTCTTATGCAGAAGTGAATCCCGATAGGGAAATAAGTTGAATTCCTTGAGAAAATCTGCAACATAGTTGCCCCCCCCAAAAAAATGAAAAAATTCATTCAAACATGCATTTTTGTGGACTTGACCACTTAGCCTTAGGTCTATGTGACCAATACACAGGCCTATGGGCCATCACCCATGTGGTCCATGGGTCCATAGGACCAATTTGCACATTGCAAGGACCAAAAGGACCAAAGTCCACAAATCCATATTATAAAGTGAAAAGTCCATAGGACCTCAAAAAATGGCACAAAAAGCCATATTACACGGCTGAAGTGGCTGAATTGGCCAAAACAAGCCAAATGGCTAGTTTTATGCAGATTTGCATAAGTGTCATTTGGCATAGCCATCAAAACCACCACAAAAGCTTCAAAATTTCTGGCACCTCGTACCATGAGGTTTTGACTGTATGTAGTAGTGCGTATGAAATAGAAACCAAAAGTTGTCTTTGTAGAATAAATTATGGGAGCTTATAGCAAAAGCTCACTCACACAGGCAAAAGATCAAAGACGTATCTCAGCGCCTGTAGCTGGCCGATAGGCCATGTTACCCCTCATTCGAAAGCTCGTTCGATGAGCCGTCCAGCGGTGCAAACAGATCGCTGTAACTCTGCACGGTACTCTTATTTGAGGAGATCGTAAAAATTGAATTAAGCCAGCCAATCCGGCCAAAAGCCAATTTTAGCCAGATCTTGTACGACCAGAC
This sequence comes from Euglena gracilis, assembly GCA_900893395.1. Taxonomy (NCBI): domain Eukaryota; phylum Euglenozoa; class Euglenophyceae; order Euglenales; family Euglenaceae; genus Euglena; species Euglena gracilis. Next base: position 15,338 of record CAAHFI010147529.1, read on the forward strand.
TGGCAAATCAGCCTGAAAGGCTTCTATACTGTTCCCCACATCGTTTCTGATGGCTAATTACCATTGGTTACCAGATGGCTAATGGCCATTTTTTAGTACCTTTGCAGCATTCTGCCCATTACCCCCTCTGTATGGGCTATTAGGCCTGGTACAGTTCAGAGGGCTATAGCCCACAATTTGGAGCCATTTCGACTCACTAGAATCATTTTTAGGAGCACTTATGTGCAAATTTTCATTTAAATCATTGATTTTCTGCAATTTTTGGTGATTTTTCCCTATTCTGGCACTCATATCCCTAATGGGAGTGACCATGAGGCACTATGCCAGATGGAATGCAAAGGGATATGCTGATAATGGCAATTTTTCCTTTGCTCAAGATGTCATAGACATGTTTTACTTGTATTTTCAAGCGTATTTTTGCTTTTTTGCGATATTTTTGCACAATTTTACAGCTTTTTGGGTGATGTGGTGTTATTAGACACCCAAATCCCAAATCTATACAACAGCAAACATGCAGTGTTATTGGACACTCTCAACAAGCACTATGTGCACTTGGCAAATTTGCAGTCTTAAATGACTCAAAATGCAACAAAGTTGCACTTTTGGTTGCAAAAATGCAACTCTCGACGCAGAATCTGCATTTCTGCCCTAAATCCTGATAGATTTCCCTAAAAATCTGATAAAAGTCAGTATTTCTCAGTGGCATAGTCACTAATGAGAGATTTTGTCATATTTGCAGTATTTTTTTCTGCTTACCACACCAAAGGCATTCTTGCCCCCCCCCCGCTTCATTCATGGGATCCCCTTACCGATATAATTCGGAGGACCCAATGGTCATCATCTGCAACACCAATGGTGTCATTCTGCAAGGTTTATAAGAACCATAGCTCAAAAATGAAATCCAGCTTTTTGTGATGAATTTCACCGCACTGGAACAATGTTCCATCCTTTTATGTGCATTCACATTCATTTGCGTTTTTCAAAGTGGTATAAGCCACACCAACCACAGTTGTTCTGTGAATTGGCAGCAGCCTGCCACAATTCGCATTTTTTCTGCGGTTGTACACCTCATATGATCTTTTTGGCAATATGCCGAATTTTTTGATTCGGGTATACCCCAGTAGTATTTTTGTGCCATGCATATTCCGCAAGGCAATGTTTCTGGGCGATAAAGCCCACCCCCCATTATTTTTGGCTAATGCCAACCCTTCAGCCTACGCTGCACACCCAAGGCACAAATGCCAAATCTACAGTTTTTAGGGCTACTGCCCACTATTATGAGGTATACGCTCTGGGTGATACCCCATCGACAACATCGTGCTCGCGCTGCACTGTGAAGACTTCACAGCGGTATATGCCGCAGTAAGAAGACGCACAGCGTACAGCGCGCACACCGTAATAATAGGCCAACTTGTTACTTTTCGGCCTTAAGGCCCCCATAAGACTGCCAGACAGCAAAATTCTTTGTAAGGTCTTTAGACCAGCCCCCCACTCCTCTCCCCTTTCCCCCCCGGGCAAAATAGCTGCGTCGCCGGCAGTTGGTTTTGTAAATAGGTCTTCCTCCCTGGTCAGGTATGACTGGCCAGGTGCCCCTCCTTCCACACCCTACCCTTCAATCTTTTCCGATTATGGAATGAGACCTCCCCGCGTGTAATAGACACACCCCAAACCGGGTGGATGGGACTTTCTGGAATGGAAACCTTCCAGCCCTATTTTCCAACGGGCTCTTCCACTTCCAGCCCTTTGCCGCAATAAGTAGGCACGGCATAAGCGGTTAACCACTTTTGCGCGTTCTTGCGTTGTTTCCACTTTCCTTCCCACACCCCTGGTGACAGGAGAACCAAAAGCCGCATACGGCTCTGTGACAGGTCCCCGTCCCCAGGACTGTGTCCGGCATTCCGACTGGCCTGGTCCAGTAGGGAAATCGGGCATAGCCCTGGGAGGGGGATGTGTACCAGGCAGCCGTAAGGCCATGGTACTGTATATGTAGGTATAAGCCTACAGCCAGATATAGCTCTGAGCCCCATGCACAGTACTATGCTAGGTGGTATTCCTAAAGATGGCCAACGGCCTGAATTAGGAATACCTAACCCTTATTCTGGTTTCTCCTCTCCACAGGTGGTATTTGTATTCTTATTTTCTTCTTCACTTGAATATCAAGTTTGATTTGTTTCATTTGAAGTCCGAAACGGACAGCCAAGTCACTTGGCATTTTCTTTGTGTAGCCCATAGGGCTTCTCCCACCTGCCTTGTGCTCGGCATAAGCCTAAAGGCAATAAAAAACTAATAGTTAAGTAAAAGATTTTCTTTTTGTTACTCTCCTAGTTCTTTCCCACGGGAGGTGTAAGTAGGCCGACAGGCAGTGGAAATAGAGTCAGGGGACGTACAC
>CAAHFI010148114.1:0-10825 GCA_900893395.1 Euglena gracilis
GGTTTTCCCCATTATTTCGCAAAGAAAAATACATTGAATTGGATTTGATCAATCACATTGTTGAATTGGAATTGGCAGTTACATTGTTGATCATTACATTGTTGGTTGATTATTGAAGGAGTGGATTGAAGGACCTACAACACCGCCACCACCACCTTCCCCTATACCCTCACCTCCTTGCCCCAGGTTTGCACATTTTCACACATTCACATTTCAGAGTTTTTTTTTCAATTCTTCACATTCGGCTACTTTCAGTTTCGGACTTTCAGAGTTTCAGAATTCAGTGGGTTGGTATGTGGGTTGGTTTTTTCCCTCAAGGTGTGCAGAGAGTGTGAGAGATTGTGAGAGAGAAAGAGAGAAAGTGAGATTTCATTGCAAATGGCAGATTTTTCGGTGTTCACCAAATTTTCAGAAAACATTAAAAAAACGATCCTACGCGCCGGTTTGGGGTAGGGGAACACCTGGGTGAAAAAAAGGGACTTGGCCTTAGCCCACCAACCCCCAGAAAAAAGCACAGGCCCCACCCGGAAACACCCACCCCCCTGCTGTCGTGGTTATCCACGACGGTGAGAACCCCCCGGGCCCTCGGCCCACCGAGACTCACCCGGTTGCGGGGAGACCGGGCGGCGCACAGGGGAAGGGGCCGGCGAACATGGTCGCAGAGGTTTTGTTCTGCTGGCTCTGCCAGCATAATCATTGAGGATTTTTCAGATTCGGTGAACGTCGTCGCAGAGATTTGTTCCGCTGCCTCTGCCAGCAGAATCAGTGCAAAGTTTTCAAGATTCGGCTGACATCACAAGCAAAGGTTGTTTCACTGACCTAGTCAGTGAAAATTTTTCAGAGACGGTCGACACGGTCACAGAGATTTTTCTGGTGGCTGTGCCAGTAGAATGGTACACGAGGACAGTTTCATCAACCCCGTGGTCTGTGAATTTCAGAAGAATCTGCAGGAAATCTGCTCGTTTCCCGGCCAAATCTGTCCGAATTTCAGGTGTGATGAAAATTTCTGAGATCTGTGGCAAAAGCTGTTTTCAGAACGAAAAGGAAACTGAATTTTCTGCAGCCCAGTTTTCAGAACCTGTGGCATCATTGCAAATCGTGACGGAAATCTTTGGCAGAAACCAATTTTCAACCTGCAGAATTTTTATCGTCTTCAGAAGTTTCAGAAACGACACAGGAATCAGAATCTGTTCTGATTCGGAGAGGGTAATTACATGTATAAGGCCATCACGGCGGCAGGGCCAGATAAATTTACAACTGGTTCCACTGCATGGCAGTGACGACGAATCAGAAAGCGAAACAGAGGAAGAATGATGAAAAGAAATTTCATAGAGTGGCTATGCAAAGAAGAAAGCTGCTGGCATGTGGCCAGTAAATTTTTCAGGTTTTCAGCAAATTTCTGTGTCGTCACGAGACAGCAGCCCAGGGCCAGAACAAAAAAAATTGTGTTTAACAGCCCAGCCAGAACCATTGCTGTTAACACAGAGTTCAGAATCGCAGCAGAGCAGCAGCTGCAGGTTTTCAGCCAGCCCAAGGTTTTCGGCTGAGATATCTGTCCCAGCCAGATGCCTGGGCAGGTTTTTCACCCAGCCCAGCAGTTTTCGGCTGAGTCATCTGTCCCAGCAATCATTGGGCCAGCCCAAGATGACTTCACAGGTTTTTCAGCCAGCCCAGCAGTTTTCGGCTGAGTCATCTGTCCCAGCAATCATGGGGCCCACCAGATGCCTGGCAGAGTTTTCAGCCAGCGTTAACAGTGTCTTCAAATACAAGCCCAGCCAGGTTTTTCGGCCAATTCAGCCAGATTTTCCACAGACCCAGCCACAAGATTTACAGCCAAATACCAGTTTTTCTGCAGAAACTGGGTCCGAAAACCCCTGAAATCAGCATGATGTGGAAATGGAATCGGCTCTGGCCAATCTGATGATGATTGGAAACAACTGGGGTGAAGAAATCAGTTGTAAAATTGAATGTTTGCATGGCAGACTTTTGGTGCAGGAAGGAAAAAATCCCGAGAAAACGGCTGAAAATCTGGTGGGTGAGGCAGAAAACAGGCTGAATCAGGCATTGGACATGTCACAGGGCAGGCATTGATCTGGTCAATGAGGCATTGGGCATGCATGATCAGCGAATGGCTGATCACATTGCCATGGTGAAACTAGGGCTGTTTCGATTAATCGATTAATCGATTAATCGTTCGTCATCACCATTAATCGAATCGTTCGGCCCTTTGGCGATTAATCGTTCATTGTGGATGTAAACCACAATAGGCACAATTTCTTTGTGTGCCCGCTGATGAATTTTTGTTTCATTCTCTGTCGACATGGCAGAACGAAGCTGATTAGGAACTACTGTATCTTAATCAGAACCGCGCGATGTTTCACGGGCACGTTCGCTGACTCAAATCCAGTAGGCTGGCCACTGGTCGGTGGATTCGGTAAATTACTCCGAAACCTACAGTTCGTTCGCTGACTCGTTGGCCACTTTTAACAACAGTTTTCATGGTGTACCAGCAAGTAGTGTGATATCTGACTGACTCCCCCACAAATTTTTTGTTGATTTCAACAATATTGTCTATGTTCGATATTGTAATTTCTCAGGCAGATTTCATTGTCAAAAATCGGAAGCGACTCATTAATCGTTAATCGTCCGGGACACCCCGATTAATCGCGATTAGTCGTTCGCCAGCCCGAGACGATTAATTGGCACAACCCTAGTGAAACGTGAAATTCAGGCTGAAGTGAGTGCAACCGTAAACGACTTGCTTTTGCAGTTTCAGCAAAATGGTGAAATTGGTGCAAAATCTGGCCCAATGCCAAAGGCATTTGTTGAGTGTGGAAATGGAACGGCAGTTTGCTGAAAAAGTGAAGAAAGTGGAGGATGGAGTAACACGTTTTTTGAGGCCCAGGTTGAGGGGTTGAGAAAAAATGAGAGGGATTTTTCTCAGAAGCTGTCATTTTGGAAAAATCTGTGGGGGAGATGCATGTGGCGATGCAGCAAGTGGGGGAGAAGGAAAAACAGCAGGAAATTGCTGTTAATCAGGTCAAATCTGCAGTCGGTGAGCTAAGCTCTGGTCTGGAGGGACGCTTTGGGATCATTTTTCAGCAATGCAAAGGTTTGGGGGAGACTGAGTGTGCCAATTTCAGGCACAGGCTGAGAAATTGAAGGAATTTTCACAGTCCCTGGAGCGAGAGAGCAAAGCTCTGAATGATCGTTTGGGGAGGTTGGAGAATTTTCTGGGTCGAAAAGATTTTCCCATTGAGAAAGTCTGTGACCTGTGACAAGAGTGAGGAAACAATTCGGTTGGACGTGCAAAGGGAGTTGGGGCTGCAAACGAGAAAGAGTTTGGAGGTCATTATCAGTGAAATGTTGCAGGAAAGGTTGAGGCTGAGTGAAAGGGAGGGGCAGTTTGAAAAAGTTCGGGCTGAAATGGAAAATTCGATGAAACAGCAGGTTGGAGTTTTACTGCAACAGCAGTCCAGTGAACTTTTTAAAGAACAACAGGAGCGGAAAAAACTACAGAAAAGCTGGATTCGTTTCAGGCTGAGTTTTTGGTGATGAAAAACCAGCAAGCTGAATCTGCCAAATCTGTGACAGTGGATCTGACAAAGAAACGGGAGAAAAATCAGTTGGAAAACCAGAAATCGAGGAGTTTGATCTTTTTGGTTACAATGATTTACCTGTGATCGAGAAAAATCCGGTTGAAATTGAAGGCTATGAATACGCTGAACCAGGGTCACATGTGACACATGTCAGGCAGGTTTGTGCACGACCTGTGGGGGCAGTGCCTGCAGGTGCAGGGCTGGTTTCATCAAATGCAGTGGCAACACATCAATTGATGAAAACTCTGGTAGCTCCAAATCTTTCTGGACAGCCAAAAGACTGGTCATCCTTTGTGCGTGACTGGGAGCAATATTTCATGACTTTGTTTTTTTTTTACAAAATGGAAATGTGTCTGATCCACTCAAACTTCGGCTTTTTGCAATGACGCTGGACGACACAAATAAAAAGGAATTGCAATTCTGAATGGAATTGAACGGAAAAACATCTTTCGAGGAGGAATTTGACAGGATTGACGGGAAATATGCTGGAACTCAGTCCGACTGTGCCAGAAAAAAAATGGTATGATATCAACGTCATGAACCAAGGGAAAATCACCATACGGGAATGGCGAGATTTTGTCATAAATTTCAATATGGCCTGGAGACAGGTGAAAAGCGCCACCGACAATGAGGCAGAAAGACTGGTCAAAAGGAAAATTGCCAAATTTCATTTTGCATTGGGTTGCCGATGAGGAAGAAAGGAAATCAACGTGTGGACTGAAAGTCAAAATGTACCCTGGAGTGCCAGCAACTGAGGAAAACATTGTTTGTGCCGTGGAACGTGTCACTGGGGAAAAGCCCTGCAAGGTTTTGAAAGTTTCACCGCTGGAGTTCGAAGTCTTTTTGCCCAATTGTATACAGCCAGAGGTGCGATCGATCCCCGCGGTATGCCCTCTGCCCGTACGGGATCGACCAGGACTCACACGGCGGGACCTGGGTCTCGAACCCACGACCTCCCGCGTGTGAGGCCAACACCTTAACCAATAATCTATCCGGATCAGACTGGTCTTGGTGTTACGCACCTACCACTGCAGTGTGCCGTAGGCTCTCCCGTCCGCCGCACACACTCCCCTCCCAAGAGCCTTACCACACTAGCCCGCTGTGTCACCGTGGCCGTGGCCCCTACAGCTCAGGGTATGCCTCACACGGCCGTAGTTGGCTAGTGCCTCTCACGAGTACTGCGTCACCAGGCTGCCGACCCCTGCAGCTCGGGTTTACTATAGCGGCAGTTTACGTGTTGTCGTCTTCCACGGGCTCTGCCGCCTTGGAGCGTCCCCCTTTGCATCGGCTTGAGACTTTGGAACGGTGGAGGAGTTTCAGTCGCCCTAGACTCGGCGCGTCCGCCTCCGCCTTCCGGGCGCCGTGGGGTCCGGCTCTGATCTCCGGTTCGTGTGGCATTGCACGGCTACCATGTATACAGCCGAAGGTGCGCCGATCGATCCCCGCGGTATGCCCTCTGCCCGTACGGGATCGACCAGGACTCACACGGCGGGACCTGGGTCTCGAACCCACGACCTCCCGCGTGTGAGGCCAACACCTTAACCAATAAATCTATCCGGATCAGACTGGTCTTGGTGTTACGCACCTCCCACTGCAGTGTGCCGTAGGCTCTCCCGTCCGCCGCACACACCAATACCACGATTTGCGACAAACTGAAAGATGTCAGTGGGAAACCAATCACAGGTACAGATAAAAGGATCAAAATTGTGGAGGAACAGCCAAAATGGGAGCCGAAGAAATTTTCCGTTTTGTAGAGCGAAAATTGTCATCCAGGGATAATCAAGACATGATACACAGTTCCAGGGAGCCAAATGCATTTGGAAACCGGAGGGCCAGGTCTGCTAAGGCAGATCGGGCCAAGGGGTCCAGGACACCCTCCCCAGCACGGTCAGCAAAGGGGGGCGAGACGGTGGCAAAACCATCCGTTGGAAAATCAGATTCACAGGTGGCAGCTCCTGCGACCAATACAAACGTGAACCCCCCAGTGCAAAATCCAGTGCCAGTGGTTCGATCACAGTCATTGCCACCCCCCCCCAGCAATCTCAATTTGCAATGGGGGTGGATGGAGAAACGATTCTGGGTGGAATTCCAATGCCAATTCCAATTTCAGGGAAATCAGTGGTGGCACTCAAATCAACAGAATTTTGATTCACAGTCTGGTGGTGGCAAAGGCAAAGGCAAAGGAAAGGGCAAAGGAAACAATTCTTGGGGGAAAGGAAACAACGGAAATGACTGGTCTCGGGGAAAGGGCCAGGACGGTGGAAAAGGCAAAGGCAAAGGAAGGGGAAACGAAACCGATGCTAGGACAGCCGGGGTGGACCGTTGGGGCGGGAGCCGCCCCGGGCTCGCATACCCAGCCCCACACAAAGACACACGCAAATCCCAGGTGACATGAGAAATCTCGTGCGAGTGAAAACACGATGAAAAATCTGCCATCCCAGGAGATCTCTGCACAAGGTGTGTCCAGTGTGTCGGGTGCATGGGTGTAGAAGTGGGGGGTCGGGGGGGGGGCGGCCGCCCCCCGAGATTTTGGAAAGAATTTTTTTTTGCAAAGTGTTATTTACTCACCACATTCTCTGTGTTTTTTTTCGATTTCTCACAAAAGGTTTAACTTTTCTTTGAACGTTTTGGCTGTTTTTGCTGTTGAATGTTGCTACCGTCTCGCCGCCCTTCGGGTGGCAAAACAACTCCAAAACTCATGGGTCGGAGGGGGCGAAAATCTTTTTCAATCCGAGGTTGTTGTTTGTGAATACCTCCTCCACTACCGTCTCGCCGCCATAGGGCGGAAAAACCACATGTGTTTTGACATTTCTGGTGACAAATTTGTTTCTTTTTGGGGAAACCTTTTGGAATAATGCATTACCGTCCAGCCGCCCTTCGGGAAATGGCTCAGAGGGTGGGTTTTGGGAGGCAACCTCACTGACGTCCTTTTTCATATTCTGCACTATTTTTTGAAATCCCAAAACACGTGTGGCACAATGTCAAAAATTGCCACACGATATTTTGGAAAGATTTTTTTTTTGCAAAGTGTGCAATTTACTCGCCACATTCTTTGTGTTTTTTTCTTCTTCAATTTCTCAGACAAAGAATTTAACTTTTCATTGAACTTTTTGGCCTTTTTTTGCTGTTGGACCATCTCGCTACCATCTACCATCTCATCTACCATCATTGCTACCATCTCGCCGCCCTTCGGGCGGCAAAACAAGTCCAGAAGTCATGGGTCGGAGGGGGCGGAAATCTTTCTTTTTTCAATTTCGGTTGTTGTTTGTGACCATTTCCACTGCCATTTCGCCGCCCTTAAGGTGGTAACAAGAAACACATGTATGTTGAATTGGCTTATAAAACCCAAAATTGAAAGCACAGCATTTCTATTGACAAGTTTTGCTCTTTTTGTGGAAGCTTTTGGGAAAATGCATCACCATCCAACCGCCCTTCGGGCGGCAACTTTTTTTGTTCATCACCGTCCCTTGCGTTGGGCTTGAAAGCTTCCAAATTGTAATGGTTTTGTGCCAAAAATTGCCACGTTTTTTTGCCACATTCAATGCCAAAAAGTGCTACCGCCTTCGGGCGGCCAAAAAAAAAGTTGCATTGGGCCTTGTCAAGGATCTCGCCCCCCCCGAGAAAAATTACTTCTACACCCCTGGTCGGGTGTGTGCGTGTATGACGTGCAAATCTGTGACTCGGCCCAAATCTGTAAAAAACCAGACCTCATAAGAGGTCGTGCACAGCCTTCCGTAAAGAAAAGAGCTTCAGACCGTTTTTGCGGTAAAGGCTCGGTTGGGGATTGCCTGAGAGAGCAAGGGTTAAGGTTGTGTCAGTGGACATAAACCCCAGATTTAACCCAACCCACTGTGCAAATATTTTGGAGTGGAGATATTGGAGGTACCCCCACAGATATTTTCAGATCATCGCTTCGGGGGTGCCCTGTACAGAATATAGCTTGGCCAAAACATTGGGAGTCAGAAATTTGGAGGGGGCAGATCGGCTGGTCAAAAAAACTTTGGAGATTGTCGAATATTTCAAGCCAAAATTGTGGTGGATTGAGAATCCCCGTCATGGGCTTTTGCGGAAAAGACCCTGTGTTCAAAATCTGACTTTTGTCGATGTTGATTATTGTCAATTTTCAGATTGGGGATATCAAAAACCCACCCGAATCTGGGGGAGCGAAAATCTGAGCAAGCTACTACTACAAAAAAGAGGTCTCGGACGCCGGTTCTGTCCAAAAGCCCGGCGTTCCAAACGCCGGTTCCGTCCGAGACCTCTTGTTTAAGCCGGCGTTTTAGAGACGCCGGGCTCAGGACAGAACCGGCGTCCCCACCCTTCGGCCAAAGGACACTCCCAGGACCAATCTCCGACCACTGAACTGCAATGTCACACCACTTTGCACTTCACCAAATTCCGGCGATCGCGAGGGTATTTCTGGCTGTGTCAATCGTCCAGGTAGACAGGACAGAAACCTTTGGCCGAAGGGTGGGGACGCCGGTTCTGTCCTGAGCCCGGCGTCTCTAAAACGCCGGCTTAAACAAGAGGTCTCGGACGCCGCCGGTTCCGTCCAAAGGACGGAACCGGCGTTTGGAACGCCGGGCTTTGGACAGAACCGGCGTCCGAGACCTCTTGTTTAAGCCGGCGTTTTAGAGACGCCGGGCTCAGGACAGAACCGGCGTCCCCACCCTTCGGCCAAAGGACACTCCCAGGACCAATCTCCGACCACTGAACTGCAATGTCACACCACTTTGCACTTCACCAAATTCCGGCGATCGCGAGGTATTTCTGGCTGTGTCAATCGTCCAGGTATAAAATCACCACTCGATCGAAAGCTCTTTTCATCAGACGACTGGCGATCACCACCAAATTCAGCCACGTCGCCTGGAGCTCTTATTTTCTGTCAGTGGGAATCCTAATTTCACAACTCTGGTGCACCCCAAGGCCCTCAGGTCGTTGATTCGAAGAGGAAAAAACGTTTCTGTAGGGTTTATTCAGCATCTTAAACCAAAAATCACTGAAAATCACCACAAATTTCGCTCAGATTCTGGCCGATCCGACGATCGCGAGCGTATCTCGGGCTGCGTGCAACGTTAGGGTACCAAGTTACCCCTCGATCGAAAGCTCTTTTCAACAGACGACCAGCGCTGCTCATCAGATCTTTCCACGCTGCACGGTACTCCATTTCCAAATCTGGGCCGATTTTCACCAAATTTGGATATCCACCCTAGTGGTCCCCGGATGGCAAAATTCATTGTCCTTGATGGTTGAAACACTCATACCAGCACCTTAGGGCCACTTTTGGTCACTTTTGGTGACATTTTTTGGAATGAAAATCGGACGCCGGGCTTTGGACAAAGCCGGCGTTCCTAACGCCGGGCTTTAGGACAGAACCGGCGTCCGAAAGCCCGTGGGGGGGGACGCCGGTTCTGTCCTGAGCCCGGCGTCCTCAAACGCCGGCTTAAAACAAACTTTGTGATGGCCAGACCTGCCCGAATTTGATTCCTGGGGGGAGGAGTCACCGTGAAAGTTGGGAGGATATGGAATGACAGTTGGTACTCCGAAAAAATGGAGGATGCCCAAGCAACTGGTGGAGTATTGTTAACCGTGTTGGAAAAAAAGCGGATATCGTAGGGAGATTATGCTGTTAGGAAAGTTGTATGGAGGAAATTGAGAAGGAATTTCGGGTTAAGGCGGAACGGGATTGTTTTGCAACTAGCCAAAATACCAGATGTGAAAAGTTTTATGGGAAGGATGAGGATGCCATGCAAAAGGAATGGGGGGAGGAGGAAACGTTGTGGATGAACCCCCCTGGACTTTGTGGCTGAGGTGGCTGAAAAATTGCAAATTTCCAATTGTCGGGCAATTTGCAATTGCCCAGACTGGAATAGGAGGTGGGTGAAAAATCTGTTGGCCATGGCTGTCAAAAAGATTTATTTTCCCAAGGGGACAAAGTTGTTTGAGGCTGATGGGAGGATTTTGAGGGGTACCCGTTGGGGGGTGTGGGCCTTGTTGATCGATAGAAGGCAACCCTCCCAGGGGGGGGGGGGGCAGCCCCAGAGAAGAAAAAATTGGTTCGGCTGAAAAAAAAAAATGTTGAGGGGGACAAAAACTCGGGGAGGAGCAAGAAACTCGGAGGACAGATAACTACTGGTGAAACCCAGATTAGGTTGGCAAATGGGGAGGAAAAAACGGCCAGAATTTTGATTGACACGGGGGCGGAGGCAAACCTCATTCGACAAGGGTTGATAGGGGACCACCTAATGTATCCTGCTAAGGACCCGTTAAGGTTTGAAACTGCCAATGGGCAAACTTTGGCGGGGGGAGCAGATGTGCAAGGTGAAAATGATCCTGCAACAAAATTGGAATGAGGAAAGGGAAATTGAGAGGGTGGAATATGAAGGTTGAATTTTATGAGGCAAACATCAAAAGCCAATTCTTTCTTATCCATGGTTGGCGAGGCAAAACTGGGAATTTTTCCACACCACAAGGCGTTGGTGAAAGACAGCCCCGACCTGATTTTTTTGCGGGGTGTTGAAAAACGGAGGGGTCCGCAAAAATTCAGTGATGACAAAATATTTCAGTGGACAATGTGATGTGGCGGACGGGTCTTCGTTTGGGTTGCAAAAACTTGCCTTTGTAAGGGTTGGACCAGGAATTGCAATTTTTGAGTGACGAGGACTTGGGGAGGTTGCCACAAATTTGGAGGGAAGTGACCCCCCAGTGCAAGTTATCAACCGAATGATAATTGCAAGGGAGGGGGAGGACAAAAAAGAGGAGGAACGGGTAGTCAAGTTGAGGGAACAAGTTTTGGAAGATTACAGGGGGACGGTATTTCGGTCATCGCCATTTCCAGACCCCCCGAAAGAGGGCAATATGGTTATGCATACATACCTGAAGGAGGGGGCAAAGCCAACCAGACAGAAGCCTTTTTTCATGCACGGTGAGAGGAAAGAGGCACTTGAAAAAATCACACAAGACTGGCTCGACAAAAAATACATTGAGCCAGCCACAGCCAAAAATTCTGAATGGCTGTCCCAGACTTTTCCAGTTCCAAAAAAAATCCACGATTTTCCTTGGAGGGGGGTGGTGGACCTCAGGGGGCCAAACAGCCAAACAAGGCGATGCAACTACCCCTACCAAAATTGAAGACATTTGGTCAAACATGGTGCAAACCAAATGTTTTCGATTATCGATTTGAAGCAAGCTTTTCACCAACAACCCAACACCCATAAAGTCGACCC
>CAAHFI010148334.1:0-12181 GCA_900893395.1 Euglena gracilis
GGGGACCTGGGTCGGGGGGGCACACCTCACCCCATTACCGCCTGTTGATGTTTTGAAAACGGGGCCCAACTTCCAAAAGGCCCTGGCCTGAGCCACCAGGGCCAGAAAAGGGAAATTGTGGCCCCCGAACACGCCCCCCGGGCGGCGAGCAGGGTCCTCATCCCCCAACATGGTACGCAGAGGTGGCTTCACTGACTCTGTCAGTGAAGAATTTTTAGATTCCGTTGATGAAAAGAAATCAAAGAATACTGTGACCAATTCAAATTGTTGGGATTGAATTCAGTGATACCAAACAGAGGAACAAAGAAAAAGGGAGGCTGAATATCTACGTCTCAGAGGGAGTTTTGGAGGCTCAGATGTGAAGCAGCCATTGGACATTCTCATGGCCCTGATTCATCTTCTCCATGTCAATCTTGTAAAACATCAGGGGTAAGCCCAACAAGTTCACTGCCAGGAGAACCTGAAGTTAAACAGAAAGTTTTGACCCTTGTCCAAATGTTTTGCAAATGAGAGGGTGTGCGGTGTGAATCTGAATCCGGACAGCTGAGTGTCAAATCAGACAGTGTGGAAACTTCAGAGGTCACAAAAACCTGAAACTTTTTATGACCCTTGGGATGAGTGGTGGCAAAAAGTTGAGGCAGGTATCACAGAATTGTTTTCAAACACTTTTTCTCTGAACGAGAGACTGACGAAACTGGAGGAAGTGCCCAGCCAAAGTGAGTCCAGCCACTTGGAGGGACGGATGGCTGAAATTGAAACCCGTCTGAGAAATTTGGCAGATGGTTTTCATGACCTTTTCACACGAACTTGCAGTGAAATTGAACACCGTTTTTCTGAAAGCATCCAGTCCCTGTGAGAAGGGCGAGGCTCTGTCAAAACGGCTGGAGAGTGAAGAAAAGATTCTGGAGGAACGGCTGAAAATGTTTGAACTACAAATCGCTGAAAAGTTACAGCCCAGTGAAAAAATCACCAAGTCCAGAAAATTTTGTGTCCGTGAACCTGAATTCTGGACATGTCACAAATTTGCAGCCGTCATCAGTGTCTTCTGAGAAATCTTCCTCAGATTTTGCCGCACAGCCAAGAAAATTCAGACAGACAAAAAAATTCTGGAGGCCTGCCAAAAACAGTTGGAACGACTTTCAGTTTTTTAGACCAAGTTGGTTTCAGATTGGTGGGTTGGGACTGTTTAAATCCCTGGAACAGCTGGGGGTGGTTTCCACCGATCAGTGGTGGTGGTGATTTTTTTGAGGTCTTCACAGGTCTAACCACTGACTGGCACAGCACTTTACAGTGATCAGTATGTTTTTTGTGGTTTTGTGGCTTTGTGATTGTTTGTGATACTTTTTCATGGTGATCTGGTGTTGGAGGCAGATGCGTAATCAGCCAGAATTTAAATCTGGATTTTCAGTTCACAGAGTTTGGCTTATGGAAAAACAGCCAGTCAAACATTTTGAATCTGGTTTCTGGGGTGCATGTTTTTTCCCCAGTTGCTTTCCACTTAAATGGAGACGCCCAGCCACGATGAATTTCTCCTAGTGTTCAGGCAGCCAGATCAATGATCTTTCAGTTTCAGTTTCAGTTTTCAGTTTTCGGTTCTTGTCCCAAATGTCATTTGGGGTGGGCACGGTTTGACATGTGTCACCATCCCAGACGGGGACAAATCAGGCATTTCAGGTGGAATTTTGGTTTGTGTTTTGCTGGTCCCTTTTTCACGGGACAGTTTTTCCAGAGAGAAACTTTCCCCACAGGGACATGTTGGAGAATCGGCACAGTTTTTTGGGATTTTTCAGTCCAGTTTCATTGTGGTTTTCGAGTGTGGCAGCCCAGCAGTCCTGTGGCAGGTTTTATCTGGGTTTTTGCCAAATCCTGAGGAGGGGAGACCTCTGATGGACCACTCGAACCAAAAAGTTTTTGGAAAGCGCGCAAAGAGGGGTTCCAAGGGTGGGGCTAGACCCAGGCCAGGAATAAACACCCCTGTGGCCACCCATCTAAGGGCTCAGGAAAGTTTTCAGTTTTCAGTCTGGGAACCAAGGTGGATTAACCCAGGAGGAAAAGACACCCCTGAGGAAAATTCATTTTTGGGCCCATCAGTGGCATCATCATCATTCAGGTTCAGTTTTTCAGTGAAAAATCTGTTGATCTGTGGGTTGCACTTTCTGCGGCATTTTTTCGGCTGTGGAGTTTGCTTAAGGGAGAAAAACTCAGAAGTGGGGGACGCCTCACAATGCAAAACTCCCAAGGCAATTTTTGCAGTTTGAGGCTTGTTATACAGTTTTCGTGTGACCCATTTGATGGATCAAGATCAGATTTTTAAGTGCCGTTTTGGTTCAGAGTTCAGTGGCATTTTCAGGTTCGGTTCAGTGAGAAAATTCAGAAATCTGCCTTGTGTGTTGCCAGTGGTGAATTTGTGCGTGTGTGTTGCCTTGTCATGCAGGTTCAAGCAATCAAGCACGAAATGAAGGAGCAAAGCAGTCAATTATCAAGGATTTGATTGATTTATTGAATTCAAGATTTCAACAGTTTGCAAAGAATTGACTTCAAAGACTGGGATGAACATTTCAATGAGATTGGAGAACAGACTTCAATGACATCAATGGGACCCAAGCAATTGAATCACATGATTGATTGTCATGATTACAATTGTGGATTGTTGTGGAGTGCAGAATGGTGGATACATTTATTTTACTCAAGTGCTGTGAAGTTAATGGCCGACCTCAGTGGGCAGTGGCCCGATGCACGGCCAAAGCCCAGGTCCAGGCCCAGGTTGGCTGCTCCCACGCTGAATCAGATTTTTCATGTTTTTGGGTCTCAGGATTTTGCTTGTGGTTTGGAGCCATTTTTTCTCCCCCTCGTGCAGCTGGGGGGGGGGGCTGTGTTGAGCCCTGTTTTTTGTTGGTGTGTGGATCAAAATCAGTTTTGGCTTTACGGTTGGAATTTTTTGACTCAGAATTGGATACCCTGTGAGACGTTTGGGTGGGGACAGGAATGCATCATTTTGTGACCGTGATGTTTTTGGTCACACCCCAGATGTGACGGGGTTTGATGAAATTTCCATTTTTCCCATTTTATTTGTCGAATGGGGATTCTGATTTTGCAGCCAGGAATTTTTAACCCATGGCCCTCCCGCATTGGTTGACGGTGGGGGGGGGCGCATTGTGAAGGCCCGTCCTTTGACATGTGTGAGATTTCAGCCGGTTTGGATATTACGGCCCAGGTTTGTGATTTTTTTGTTTGGAGGCTGAAGCCAGATTGACCCCCATGGCCCCATGTGACTGGGGGGGGGGCAGCGAAAAATCGCTTGGCTGAGAAAATTGGATTTGAATTTTCAGTATTTTTGAGTTTGCCATGTCATTTGACCCCCATTGCCCCGTGTGATGGGGGGGGGGCAGTGAATTTTAATTGGCAAGCCGATTGGTTGGTTTCGGCTGTGAATTGGTTGGCCCAGGGTGGCTGGATGGCCTGGCCCCTATGCAACGGTATGCTGCTGGATGTTGCTTCTGTTGGGTTGGTTGCTCTCGGTTGGACTTTGTTTGTTGTATGTGGCAGTTGGAATTCTGGATTTGTTGAGGGCTTTTGTAGGCCCTGGATTTGTGGGTTGGACTCAGATTTTTTGATTTTTTGAGGATTTTTGTTGCTGGAGGATTTTTACAAAAGAGTTGGAAAAACCTGGGATTTTGATAATTTTTCTGGTGGACGACAAAACGAGTTGGAGTTTTAAACTCAGTTTTTTTGATTCGGTTTGGATATGGATATTGGTCAAAGGCATTTTTTCATGGAACACAGCTTGGAGGCATCCGAACTCGGGGGGGGGGACCCTGGACCGGAGATGACCCCTCCTCCGTCCAAGGCCCTGTGTGGGCCAATGAAAAAAAAAACCCAGCCACGTGGGCACTAAAGCCCTGTGATATAGTGGCTGAGGGCCAATGTGAAGCCCTGTTCTCTTTGCGTTCAAAAAAAATCGGCCCAGTCATTTTCGGTTGGAATGCATGACAAGGAAGTGAGCGTGCATACACACAAAACACACAACCGCACACGCACACGAACCCGCACACCCATTGTACACTATTCCATATAACCGCTTACCCTCTCACCTTTGCACTTACCGTTTGCCTTTTCCTTACCCTTTCTGTCCCGAATTGGAAAGGAATGCCTAGGTTTCTCTTTTTCTTTCCCCACACAAGTCATTTTCTGAGGCACTGTTGGCCAAAGTCCCTGATTTTTTTTAAAAAAATCGAAAATGAAGTTCACACAATGAAAGCTGCCAAAAAAGGATTTTCACCAAGGGGGTAGCGTGGGACTTAGGCCTTGGGGTGAGTGCCCAGAGTTTGTTTCGTTTGGAATCGTTTTTCAGATTTTGTTCAAAGACCCGTTCCCCATGCTTGTCGGAGGAAAGGGGTGGGGGGGCTTCCCCCGAGACCTGATTTTTCAGAGTCCCCCAAGGTGCCCGATATTATGGCTGGGGGGGGTCAGACTCGTAACACGATTTTCAAAAAAAAAAAGCGACAGGACCCGTTTCAAAAAAAAAACAGAATTTTCGCCCCCCACAAAAAAAAATCAATTTCACTCTCCCCGTTTTTGTTCGGGGGGGGGGGCAGAAAAACGGGTCCGACTAACGTCGCAAGGGAGGGGTGTCGGCTGCCGCTGGCGTCGGCAGCCAAAAATTTCCCAGAAAATTCCCAAAAACCCCAGTAGGAACCACCAAGCAAGTCAACCGCCACGCGAGTGAATTGGAACCCCAGCAAATTCCAGAAGAATTTGAGAATTCGATTTGAGAATCACAAAGAAGAAAAGTCAATTGAGAATTGAAAGATCAAAAAGGACAATTCAATTATCAAGGAAGCCAAGGCATTCATTTCCACATTCTTTTCCCACTCAACCTGAACTCAAAGGTACTCCCACCCTCTCAAGCAGGTTTGTTGTGCTCTGCTGTTTGATCCTAAGTAGGTGGGTTGGTTTGTCTTTGTCACCTTTGATCCAAAGTTGAAAAGGGAAAACAGTGGAGAAAAACGATCCTACGCGGGGCAACTGGGGACCCCGGGTCGGGGGGGCACACCTCACCCCCTTACCGCCTGTTGATTTACTGAAAACGGGGCCCACTTTCCAAAGGCCCTGGCCTGAGCCCACCAGGGCCAGAAAAGGGAAGTGGCCCCAGCGAAAGCAGCGCCCCCCGGGCGAGCAGGGTCCCCCCCCCAACATGGTACGCAGAGGTGGCTTCACTGACTCTGTCAGTGAAGAATTTTTAGATTCCGTTGATGAAAAGAATCAAAGAATATGTGACCAATTCAAATTGTTGGGAATTGAATTCAGTGATACCCAACAGAGGAACAAAGAAAAAGGGAGGCTGAAATTCTGGCGTCTCAGAGGGAGTTTTGGAAACTCAGATGTGAAGCAGCCATTGGACATTCTCATGGCCCTGACTCATCTTCTCCATGTCAATCTTGTAAACGTCAGGGGTAAGCCCAACAAGTTCACTGCCAGGAGAACCTGAAGTTAAACAAGAAAGTTTTGACCCTTGTCCAAATGTTTTGCAAATGAGAGGTGTGCGGTGTGAATCTGAATCCGGACAGCTGAGTGTCAAATCAGACAGTGTGGAAACTTCAGAGGTCACAAAACCTGAAACTTTTTATGACCCTTGGGATGAGTGGTGGCAAAAAGTTGAGGCAGGTATCACAGAATTGTTTTCAAACACTTTTTCTCTGAACGAGAGACTGACGAAACTGGAGGAAGTGCCCAGCCAAAGTGAGTCCAGCCACTTGGAGGGACGGATGGCTGAAATTGAAACCCGTCTGAGAAATTTGGCAGATGGTTTTCATGACCTTTTGACACGAACTTGCAGTGAAATTGAACACCGTTTTTCTGAAAGCATCCAGTCCCTGTGTGAGAAGGGCGAGGCTCTGTCAAAACGGCTGGAGAGTGAAGAAAAGATTCTGGAGGAACGGCTGAAAATGTTTGAACTACAAATCGCTGAAAAGTTACAGCCCAGTGAAAAATCACCAAGTCCAGAAAATTTTGTGCCTGTGAACCTGACTTCTGGACATGTCACAAATTTGCAGCCGTCATCAGTGTCTTCTGAGAAATCTTCCTCAGATTTTGCCGCACAGCCAAGAAAATTCAGACAGACAAAAAAATTCTGGAGGCCTGCCAAAAACAGTTGGAACGACTTTCAATTTTTGAGACCAAGTTGGTTTCAGATTGGTGGGGTTGGGACTGGTTTCAAATCCCTGGAACAGCTGGGGGTGGTTTCCACCGATCAATGGTGGTGGTGATTTTTTCTTTCAGCAGGTCTAACCACTGACTGGCACCGCACAGCACTTTACAGATCAGTATGTTTTTGTGGTTTGCTTGTGGCTTTGTGATTGTTTTGTATACGTTTCATGGTGATCTGGTGTTGGAGGCAGATGCGCAATCAGCCAGAATTTAAATCTGGATTTTCAGTTCACAGAGTTTGGCTTATGGAAAAACAGCCAAGTCAAACATTTTTTGAATCTGGTTTCTGGGTGCATGTTTTTCCCCAGTTGCTTTCCACTTAAATGGAGACGCCCAGCCACGATGCTTGGGAATTTCTCCTAGTGTTCAGGCAGCCAGATCAATGATTTTCATTTCAGTTTCAGAGTTTTCAGTTTTCGGTTGTCCCAAATGTCATTTGGGGTGGGGCACGGCAGGACATGTGTCACCATCCCAGACGGGGACAAATCAGGCATTCAGGTGGAATTTTGTTTGTGTTTTTCTGGTCCCTTTTGTCACGGGACAGTTTTTCCAGAGAGAAACTTACCCCGGACAGGGACATATGTTGGAGAATCGGCACAGTTTTTTGGGATTTTCAGTCCAGTTTTATTGTGGTTTTCGAGTGTGGCAGCCCAGCAGTCCTGTGGCAGGTTTTATCTGGGTTTTTGCCAAATCCTGAGGTAGGGGAGACCTCTGATGGACCACTCGAACCAAAAAGTTTTTGGGAAAGCGCGCAAAGAGGGGTTCCAAGGGTGGGGCTAGACCCAGGCCAGGAATAAACACCCCTGTGGCCACCCATCTAAGGGCTCAGGAAACAGTTTCAGTTTTTCAGTCAGTGGGAACCAAGGTGGATTAACCCAGGAGGAAAAGACACCCCTGAGGAAAATTCATTTTTGGGCCATCAGTGGCATCATCATCATTTGGTTCAGTTTTTCAGTGAAAAATCTGTTGATCTGTGGGTTGCACTTTCTGCGGCATTTTTTCGGCTGTGGAGTTTGCTTAAGGGAGAAAAACTCAGAAGTGGGGGACGCCTCACAATGCAAAACTCCAAGGTAATTTTTACAGTTTGAGGGCTTGCTTACAGTTTTCGTGTGACCCATTTGATGGATCAAGATCAGATTTTAAGTGCCGTTTTGGTTCAGAGTTCAGTGGCATTTTCAGGTTCGGTTCAGTGAAAAATTCAGAAATCTGCCTTCTGTGTTGCAGTGGTGAATTGTGCGTGTGTGTTGCCTTTGTCATGCAGGTTCAAGCAATCAAACGAAATGAAGGAGCAAAGCAGTCAAGTTATCAAGGATTTTGGACTTGAATTTTATTGAATTCAAGGATTTCAACAGTTTGCAAAGAATCAACTTCAAAGACTGGGATGAACATTTCAATGAGATGAGAACCAATGATTTCAATGCATCAATGGGACCCAAGCAATTGAATCACATGATTACGATTGTCATGATTACAATTGTGGATTGTTGTATGGAATCCGTGCAGGTGGTACGATGTTATTTTACTCAAGTGCTGTGAAGTTTAATGCTGACCTCACACATGGGCAGTGGCCCGATGCACGGCAAAGTCCAGCCCAGGTTGGCTGCTCCCACAGCGCTGAATCAGATTTTTCATGTTTTGGGTCTCAGGATTTTGCTTTGGTTTGGAGCCATTTTTTTCTCCCTCCTCGTGCAGCTGGGGGGGGCTGTGTTGAGCCCTGTTTTTTGTTGGTGTGGTGGATCAAAATCAGTTTTGGCTTTGGTTGGAATTTTTTGACTCAGAATTGGATACCCTGTGAGACGTTTGGGTGGGGACAGGAATGCATCATATTTGTGACCGTGACTGTTTTTGGTCACACCCCAGATTGTGACGGGGTTTGATGAAATTTCCATTTTTCCCATTTTATTTGTCGAATGGGGATTCTGATTTTGCAGCCAGGAATTTTTAACCCATGGCCCTCCCCGCATTGGTTGACGGTGGGGGGGGCGGCATTGTGAAGGCCCTCCTTTGACATGTGTGGATTTCAGTGCCAGGGTGGAATTTACGGCCCAGGTTTGTGATTTTTTTGTTTGGAGGCTGAAGCCAGATTGACCCCCATGGCCCCATGTGACTGGGGGGGGGCAGCGAAAAATCGCTTTGGCTGAGAAAATTGGATTTGAATTTTCAGTATTTTTGAGTTTGCCATGTCATTTGACCCCCATTGCCCCGTGTGATGGGGGGGGGGGCAGTGAATTTAATTGAAGCGAGCCGATTTGTTGGTTTTACGGCTCCAGTGAATCGGTTGGCCCAGGGTTGGGCTGGAATTGGCCTGGCCCCCTCGGTATGCTGCTGGATTTGTTTTTGGGTTGGTTGTCTCGGTTGGACTTGTTTGTTGGATGTGAGTTGGAATTTGCTGTTGAGGGCTTTTGTAGGCCCTGGATTGTGGTTGGACCAGATTTTTGATTTTTGAGGATTTTTGTGCTGGAGGATTTTTCAAGAGTTGGAAAACCTGGGATTTTGATAATTTTCTGGTGGACGACAAAACGAGTTGGAGCTTTAGAAACTCAGTTTTTTTGATTCGGTTTGGATTATGGATATTGGTCAAAGGCATTTTTTTCATGGAACACAGCTTGGAGGCATCCGAACTCGGGGGGGGGGACCCTGGACGGAGATGACCCCTCCTCCGTCCATAGGCCCTGTTGTGGGCCAATGAAAAAAAAAACCAGCCACGTGGGCACTAAAGCCCTGTGATATAGTGGCTGAGGGCCATGTGGAAGCCCTGTTCTCTTTGCGTTCAAAAAAAAAATCCCCAGTCATTTTCGTTGGAATGCATGACAAGGAAGTGAAGCGTGCATACACACAAAACACACAACCGCACACGCACACGAACCCGCACACCATTGTACACTATTCCATATAACCGCTTACCCTCTCACCTTTGCACTTCCGTGCCTTTTTCCTTACCCTTTTCTGTCCCCGAATGTGGAAAAGGATGCCTGGTTTCTCTTTTTCTTTCCCACACAAGTCGTTTTCTGAGGCACTGTTGGCCAAAGTCCCTGATTTTTTTTAAAAAAAATCGAAATCGAATGAAAGTTCACACAATGAAAGCTGCCAAAAGGAATTTCATCAAGGGGGTAGCGTGGGACTTAGGCCTTGGGGTGGAGTGCCCAGAGTTTGTTTCGTTTCCAGCAATTTGCTGAGGTTCCAATTCCACTCGCGTGGCGGTTGACTTGCTTTGGTGGTTCCTACCGGGGGTTTTTTGGGAATTTTTGGGAAATTTTGGCTGCCGACGCCAGCGGCAGCCGACACCCTCCCTTGCGACGTTAGTGACCCGTTTTTCTGCCCCCCCCGTGCCAAAACGGGGAGAGAAAATTCTGTTTTTTTAATTTTTTTTCGTGGGGGGGCGAAATTCTGTGTTTTTTTTTAAACGGGTCCTGTCGCTTTTTTTTTTGAAAATATGTGTTACGAATCGACCCCCCCCGCCACAATATCGGGCACCTTGGGGATCTTGAAAAATCAGGTCTTCGGGGGAAGCCCCCCACCCCTTTCCTCTCCGCAAGCATGGGGAACGGGTCTTTGAACAGAAATTCGCTGCCCCCCCCCCAGTCACATGGGGCCATGGGGGTCAATCTGGCTTCAGCCTCCAAACAAAAAAAAATCACAAACCTGGGCCGTAATATCCAAAACCGGCTGAAATTCACACATGTCAAAGGACGGGCCTTCACAATGTCGCCCGCCCCCCCACCGTTAACCAATCCGGGAGGGCCACGGGTTAGAAATTCCTGGCTGCAAAATCAGAATCCCCATTCGACAAATAAAATGGGAAAAATGGAAATTTCATCAAACCCCGCATATCTGGGGTATGACCAAAACAAACACGGTCACAATTTGATGCAATCCTGTCCCCACCCAAACGTCTCACAGGGGTATCCAATTCTGAGTCAAAAAATTCCAACCGTAAAACTAAAACTGATTTTGATCCACCACACCAACAAAAAACAGGGCTCAACACAGCCCCACCCCACTTCACAGGAAGAGGGAGAGCAAACCCAGTCCAACCACTGGGAAACAAGAAAACTGAAACTCAGCCCTGGCACATGGGAGCTGCCAACCAGTTTGAATCTCGGCTTTGCCCTCTGTTTGGGCCAAGGTTCGGTGGAGGTCAGCCATTAGACTTCTCCCCCAGCCAGGTGACTGAAGTCCAATAAACTCAAACTCCTTGCCAGAACATGAAATTCACCAATCAATCCATATCCCAGCTTTGAGCTTCTCTCCCAGCACAGAATTGTGATCATGACAATCGGAATCATGTGATTCAATTGTTTGGGTCCCATTTATTTCATTGAAGTCTGTTCTCCAACTCGACTTGAAATGTTCATTATAGTCGATTCTTTGCAAACTCTTGCACGTTTTGAATTCAATAAACTCAATCAAATTCCTTGATGACTTGTCTGCTTTAGATCTCAATGTAATTCAATGTCAATGTAATCATCATTGTCCCAGTCAACAAACTTGAACTTGTAAATCAACCTTGAAATTCTCAAATTCTTTTGCTTGATTCTCCTTCGGTGATTGCTCGCTTGATTGCTTGCAAAACTGCATGACAAAGGAACACACAACGCACAAAATTCACCACTAGCAACACAGAAGGCAGATTTCTGAATTTTCTCACTGAACCGAACCTGAAAATGCCACTGAACTCTGAACAGAACGGACATAAAAATCTGATCTTTGATCCAGCAAATGGGTAACACGAAAACTGCTCCAACAAGCCTCAAACTGTAAAAATTACCATTGGGAGTTTTGCATTGTGAGGCGTCCCCACTTCTGAGTTTTTCTCCCTCAAGCAAACTCCACAGCCGAAAAAATGCCGCAGAAAGTGCAACCCACAGATCAACAGATTTTTCACTGAAAAACTGAACCAAATGCCACTGATGATGCCACTGATGGGCCCAAAAATGAATTTTCCTCAGGGTTGTCTTTTCCTCCTGGGTTAATCCACCTTGGTTCCCACTTGGACTGGAATTGAACACTGTTTCCCGAGCCCTTAGATGGGTGGCCACAGGGGTGTTTATTCCTTGTCTGGGTCTAGCCCCACCCTTGGAACCACTCTTTTGCGTGCTTTCCCGAAATTTTTTTGGTTCGAGTGGTCCATCAGAGGTGTCCCCCTTACCTCAGGATTTGGCAAAAAACCAGATAAAACCTGCCACAGGACTGCTGGGCTGCCATACTCGAAAACCACAATGAAACTGGACTGAAAAATCCCAAAAACTGTGCCGATTTCCGACTTATGTCCCTGTCCGGGGGTAAGTTTCTCTCTGGAAAAACTGTCCCGTGACAAAAAGGACCAGCAAAAACACAAACCAAAATTCCACCTGAAATGACTGATTTGTCCCGTCTGGGATGGTGACGCATGTCAACACCGTGCCCCACCCCAAATGACATTCGGCAAGAACCGAAAACTGGAAAACTCTGAAACTGAAAATGAAACTCATTGATCTGGCTGCCTGAACACTAGGAGAAATTTCCCCAGCATCGTGGCTGGGCGTCTCCATTTAAGTGGAAAGCAACTGGGGGAAAACATGCACCCCAGAAACCAGATTCAAAAATGTTTTGACTTGGCTGTTTTTCATATACCAACTCTGTAATTGAAAATACAGATTTAAATTCTGACTGATTGCGCACCTGCCTCCAACACCAGATCACCATGAGAAAGTATGAAACAAAATCACAAAGCCACAAACAAACCACAAAAACATACTGATCACTGTGAGTGCTGTGCTGTGCCAGTCAGTGGTTAGACATGTGCTGAAAAAAATCACCACCACTACTGATGCGGTGGATACCACCCCAGCTGTTCCAGGGATTTGTGCACCAGTCCCAACCCCACCAATCATGAAACCAACGTGGTCTCAAAAATTGAAAAGTCATTCCAACTGTTTTTGGTAGGCCTCCAGAGTTTTTTTTGCCTGTCTGGATTTTCTTGGCTTGTGCGGCA
>CAAHFI010149242.1:0-15390 GCA_900893395.1 Euglena gracilis
CAGTGGCATTCCCTAATTCAAAAAAGTGAATCCTAATTTCAGTTCATTTCTTCTGTTTTGTGTGTAGCTGGCAACAAACGTGCACTGTTTACCTGGGCTTACCTGGATGTCTTTGGACTTATCTGGAAGTGCACTCTGATTGGGGAATTTTGCCTGCGCAGCTGGTCAAGCCAAGAAAAAGTTTGCAAGTTGGAAACTGCTGGAAGCATGCAAACGGCACCAGGGATAAAAACATAAACAGTGCACCAGGTTGCGCCCGGTATCGACAGTCTGAGCCCGAGAAGAAGGACACTCTGAAGGTGCCCCCTGTGCCCAAGTGTGTGCAAGCCAACAGAGATTGCAATGTGAGATTGAAGATGCTGAATGACACTATCTGAGATTGAAACTTCCAACCAGATGTGAGTGCTGAGATTCATGTCTTTGGGGAAGAAGAGATGGAAGGAAGTCATGCTTTCCCTACAGAAGTATGTCAAAGATTTGAAGATCATGTTGTCATCCTGCTAGTCGAAGACAAGCCACAAGCAAGTCTTTGGCCAGCTGTGTGGTCAGATGGTATTTTTATCCGCCGGAGTCTCGACTATTTGAAGGAGATGGGTCCAGAAGTTTTTGGGCAGTTCTGATGGGACCGGAGGTCCAGATGAAGAGGAGTTTATCAAGCCAGATCACTGTTATTCGACTGCTGAGTTGGATGACAAGGTCAGACGGACAAGTGGTTCAAGGAGGAGATGGCGAGCCAGACAGCTGAAGCGTAATTTTGGTGCTGCTGGGAATGGAGCCTCCTCTGCGAAGGATGGCCAGCCTGGAAATGTCAGACAGTGTGCCTCTTCTGGGGATGGCCCGTCTGACATGTGATTCTGTAAGTTGGACAGGGAGCCTCTTCTGCCAGGATGGCCCATCCATACTTGTTTTCGTGTGTTGTTTGTGCGCCTCCAATGAGGATGGCCCGACAGCAATGGGATGTGACCAGTGTGCCCCTCAAGGTTGGTGGCCCAGTCCTCCCTTTTTGGCATTGGCGTTGGGGTTTGGTGACTTGTCAGCCCCCTGGCATGGGGTGGCCCAGCCCCCCCCCTCGATCTGGCTGCCACCAGCGCGCCTCTCCAGTGTGGGATGGCCCAGTGACGTGATCATCGCCTGAAGCCGGGGGTTTAGTTCGTTCCGACATCATTGTGCGCCTCTAAGACTGATGGCCCGTGATTGCTTCGTGCTGTGCTTGGCTTGCAAAATTTTATGATTTCAAATACCTGGACTCGCCCAACGGTGAAGAGCTTTTGGGTTTGCAGTTCGCCTTGGTGAAGAACCGTGGACACTGGGTTCGTGATGTTCGACAATTGTTCGAGTTGTATTTACGGATCGTCTGACATTTCGCTGTACGGCGGGCCTTGCCTCCAATTTTTGGAGGGGCTTTGCCAGGACCCGTTCCTAAAATTTGAGTCGAGAGTAATTTGCAGGCAATTTTTCCGAGGAGGGGAGTGTGAGTCACTGGTCCTGGCAATTGTAATTACTCCCAGTGGCATTCCCTAATTCAAAAAAGTGAATCCTAATGTCAGTTCATTTCTTCTGTTTCTGTGTAGCTGGCAACAAACGTGCACTGTTTACCTGGGCTTACCTGGATGTCTTTGGACTTATCTGGAAGTGCACTCTGATTGGGAATTTTGCCTGCAGCTGGTCAAGTCAAGAAAAATTGCAAGTTGGAAACTGCTGGAAGCATGCAAAGGGCACCAGGGTGTGGGCGCTGGGAAAGAGATTAAGATTCAGCAGAGGAATTAGGAATTACACAAAATTCTGTCTGTGTTTGTGTTTACAGTGGCAAGCAGCATGTTCAGTTTGACTTTGGTTGTTCAGTTCTGGGAAGTATCTTGATTTGTGCCAGCGCTGGGAATTGGGAAGTGGGATTACATGAAAAGTTCCAAGGAAAGTCCCAGGTGGGTGCCAGGCCCCCTGGGTGAATTGATGGATCCCAGCCAGTGGCAGGGCCTGCAGGCGCCAAGGGCCAGCCGCCAGGGGGTTGTGGGAGTGGTGAGGCCCACACCCCCTACACAAACTGAACACTGCCAGTCAAACAACATGCCTACCAGCCACGTGGCGGCTGTCCGCCATGCCGGGATCAGGCATGGCATGTGCCTGCAGGAGATCATCAAGAAGGCGTGGACTGAAGGAGTGAACATCAACCTGATGGAGTATTATTCAAGTTTTGATGCAGATTGTGGCTGTTCGTGGTGTGCCAGTCGTGCAGCAGCAGCTGCTGCTGGCAGGCTCAGGGCCCATGGCAGGGTGGCCTCTGATGCCAGGCTGGTGGATGCTGTGGAAGGACATGTCAGAGACGGGAATGCCAAGGATGGAAATGCCAGAGATGCGAATGCCAAGGATGGAAATGCCAGAGACGGGAATGCCAAGGATGGAAATGCCAGAGATGGACATTCCAGACATGCGGATGGGCGAGATGGACATTCCAGACATGGAGATGGTCGAGATGGACATTCGGGAGATGGTGATGACGGAAGTTGGCATTGGGCCCCAGTGGGGCATGGCGAGGGCGGAGGCTCGCCGGAGAAGTCAAGAGGAAGGAGAAGGAAGGAGCGCCGACAGAAGGCGAAGGAGGCCCCGAGGGGCTGAGGCCGAAGCCCTGCCTGGGATGGTGTGGGCTGGGTCCCCCTCCCGCATGCCCTGGGCCGAAGCCCTCACCAGCTGTGGCCGAAGCCCGCCGGGATGGTGTGGGCTGGGTCCCCCTCCCGTATGCCTGGGCCGAAGCCCTCAGGCGTTGTGGCCGAAGCCCGCCGGGACGGCGTGGGCTGGGCCCCCCTCCCAGGCCTGTGGCCGAAGCCCTCCCCGCGGTAACCCCCTCCCGCTGCACCTGCGAGCCCCCTCCCCAGGACCCCCACCAGCCCCTGGACCCCCATCTCTGGACGGGCAAAAAAGGGCAAAAAAGAGGGGAAAAACGAGAAAAAAAAAATTCCAGAGATGACGGCCCAAGGGGTATCTTTGGGCTGTTCTGGGGGGGAACCCCCGCCAGAACGGCCCAAGGCGGTGCGGGTGCCTGCTGCTCCCCCCTGCTGCTGTAGGAGACCGACCCCCTAAGGGTCGGCCTTCGACCCCCGCCCCGCCCCACAGAAAAAAAAATAAAACAGACAGAAAGAAAGATTCAAGATTGTGTTCGTGAACGAAAAAAAAAAAACTCCCAGCGCCTTTTTGCCGAAGGCAGGTTTAGCTGCCCGGGGCAGCTTTTTAAGGAGGGGAGTGTGGGCGCTGGGAAAGAGATTAAGATTCAGCAGAGGAATTAGGAATTACACAAAATTCTGTCTGTGTTTGTGTTTACAGTGGCAAGCAGCATGTTCAGTTTGACTTTGGTTGTTCAGTTCTGGGAAGTATCTTGATTTGTGCCAGCGCTGGGAATTGGGAAGTGGGATTACCATGAAAAGTTCCAAGGAAAGTCCCAGGTGGGTGCCAGGCCCCCTGGGTGAATTGATGGATCCCAGCCAGTGGCAGGGCCTGCAGGCGCCAAGGGCCAGCCGCCAGGGGGTTGTGGGAGTG
Organism: Euglena gracilis; assembly: GCA_900893395.1. Lineage (NCBI taxonomy): Eukaryota > Euglenozoa > Euglenophyceae > Euglenales > Euglenaceae > Euglena > Euglena gracilis. The sequence goes on from CAAHFI010149242.1 coordinate 3,529, forward strand.
GTGAGGCCCACACCCCCTACACAAACTGAACACTGCCAGTCAAACAACATGCCTACCAGCCACGTGGCGGCTGTCCGCCATGCCGGGATCAGGCATGGCATGTGCCTGCAGGAGATCATCAAGAAGGCGTGGACTGAAGGAGTGAACATCAACCTGATGGAGTATTATTCAAGTTTTGATGCAGATTGTGGCTGTTCGTGGTGTGCCAGTCGTGCAGCAGCAGCTGCTGCTGGCAGGTCAGGGCCCATGGCAGGGTGGCCTCTGATGCCAGGCTGGTGGATGCTGTGGAAGGACATGCCAGAGACGGGAATGCCAAGGATGGAAATGCCAGAGATGCGAACGCCAAGGATGGAAATGCCAGAGACAGGAATGCCAAGGATGGAAATGCCAGAGATGGACATTCCAGACATGCGGATGGGCGAGATGGACATTCCAGACATGGAGATGGTCGAGATGGACATTCGGGAGATGGTGATGACGGAAGTTGGCATTGGGCCCCAGTGGGGCATGGCGAGGGCGGAGGCTCGCCGAGAAGTCAAGAGGAAGGAGAAGGAAGGAGCGCCGACAGAAGGCGAAGGAGCCCCGAGGGGCTGAGGCCGGAAGCCCTGCCTGGGATGGTGTGGGCTGGGTCCCCCTCCCGCATGCCCTGGGCCGAAGCCCTCACCAGCTGTGGCCGAAGCCCGCCGGGATGGTGTGGGCTGGGTCCCCTCCCGTAGGAGACCGATCCCCCTAAGGGTCGGCCTTCGACCCCCGCCCCGCCCCACAGAAAAAAAAATAAAACAGACAGACAGAAAGAAAGATTCAAGATTGTGTTCGTGAACGAAAAAAAAAAAACTCCCAGCGCCTTTTTGCCGAAGGCAGGTTTAGCTGCCCGGGGCAGCTTTTTAGGAGGGAGTGTGGGCGCTGGGAAAGAGATTAAGATTCAGCAGAGGAATTAGGAATTACACAAAATTCTGTCTGTGTTTGTGTTTACAGTGGCAAGCAGCATGTTCAGTTTGACTTTGGTTGTTCAGTTCTGGGAAGTATCTTGATTTGTGCCAGCGCTGGGAATTGGGAAGTGGGATTACATGAAAAGTTCCAAGGAAAGTCCCAGGTGGGTGCCAGGCCCCCTGGGTGAATTGATGGATCCCAGCCAGTGGCAGGGCCTGCAGGCCGCCAAGGGCCAGCCGCCAGGGGGTTGTGGGAGTGTGTTTGTGTTTACAGTGGCAAGCAGCATGTTCAGTTGACTTTGGTTGTTCAGTTCTGGGAAGTATCTTGATTTGTGCCAGCGCTGGGAATTGGGAAGTGGGATTACAATGAAAAGTTCCAAGGAAAGTCCCAGGTGGGTGCCAGGCCCCCTGGGTGAATTGATGGATCCCAGCCAGGCAGGGCCTGCAGGCGCCAGGGGCCAGCCGCCAGGGGGTTGTGGAGTGGTGGATCCCAGCCAGTGGCAGGGCCTGCAGGCGCCAGGGCCAGCCGCCAGGGGTTGTGGGAGTGGTGAGGCCCACACCCCTACAAGGGCACTTTCCAGGGGACCTTGGGCACTAAGTCGCTGATAATGGCTGAAAAAGCCTCCACTCCCCTCCACTGACCAATTTCAAGAAATTCCTGTCCAGTAAGGCCAAAGTTTTTGAGTAAACCAACTCCTGCCCCTCTGGTGGAGTGGACCCCCCACACCTGGGGGAGGCACCACGTGCTTGGCCCGTGCAAGTCTTTAGTTATCGAAGCAATTTTGTCTGCACATATGGTGTTACGGGGTCCTTAACCCATTTTGGACCAATTTTTGACCTTGGGGCTGTAAAAATCACTGAAATTCCATTTTTGTATTTCAGTTGAATTAAAAGTTGGGAAAAGGTTCTTTGGGAGGCCTTTAAAGCCTAAACCCATATTTTTGGCCTTTCCGGCATTAACTGGTGAAATTTCCGGAACCATTCGGCCGAATTTTTCCGGTCGGTAGATCTTAGCACATTCCTAGTTAAGCAAAGCCCCAATCGAACCACCCAATTTCAAACCAAATCTCACACACAGGGTTCTTCTTCCAGGCAATGCACTGGTGTCACACTACAAAAAATATCAATTGTTTGTGCAAGCAAGAACCAGGTTTTTAAAAATTTGAATCGCAAGGTTCAATTGGCAAAGCTCAGAGCAAAAAAGAAAAGTTTGACAATTTTGACTTCGAAGGCCGGCGGCCGCTTTAAAAACAGCCGAGGCCGAAGAATCGTCAAAAAAAAAATTCGAACCAAGGCAGAGTTTTCATGGAGTCCTACTCGGATCTTCCGTCCAGAGCGGGGCCGCCAGGCAGCTGAAGCACAAGAAATGCACAGAAGAAATACAATAAGGAAGATTGAAGCTGAAGTTACAACAAACACATTGTTGAAGCTGTGCGGTATTGAAGCTGCGCGCGTCTAGAAGCTGCGGACACATACAACACACGACAATTGTGTGCAAGCATACAACCCCCAACCACAGCCCTAAGGCTCCTAAAGAACCCGAAGAAATGCAGGCATTCAGAAGTGTCATGTAGTAAAATTTCAGTGCCACAATGCATTCCATATGCAGATTTTCAGAAAGATCTTTCTTGCCAAATTTACCTGTCGCATCACCACAGATTTTTCAAAAAAAGTGAAATTCCAGCTGATTTTCATGGGTTACCACAGGATTTTAAGACCCCAGAAGACTTTTCACAATCAACTTGGCCAACTTCAGCACGCATTACGATGAGGACCCAGAATTTTTTGAAATTTTCTCAAGACTCACGACAGTTTTTTTCAACGGCATGCATTTTCAGCAATATTTATTGTAGGGGGCAGGGTCCCATTTACAAGTGGCACGTATTTTTCCTCACAAATAAACCCAGGCGTTGTCTCACCCAAGGATCTTTCAGTTTTCAAGTGAAAAAAAAGAACGTTACCTTCCTCCGTCACAGAAATTTCCTGTGACTTTTTGCAGATTTTCATCCAAAACGGTCAGAGATGGGTGATATCATCCGTACGGTCATCTTTCCTCGTGCCAGATTTTTGCTGTGGTTTCAATTTTTTTTCAGCCAATGTTGTCGGAGATGGGTGGATTCCTCCGTACGGGAAACTTTTCCCTTTTGGAGAAAGAAAAGAAAACACGGGTTGAACGGTCAACCAATGGACATTTTGACCCTGCCAATTTTACCCAAGGCAAAAAATCTGACGTTTTTATGGGCAAGTGTGAGAGGTGGAACCTGTTCAATTTAACGGGTTGTTTTGTGTGGGAGAAAGGAATAAATTTGGAATGAATGGGTGTGAGAGCCACTCATTCGGAGGCGAGTGAGTGGCGGGCGTTCTAACGAAAAGTATATATGTTGTACTGACATAATTTTCAGATATTCAGAGGTGTTATTTACGGAGAGAACCCCCCCCTCCTCCACCATAAAGGACGGCGGCAGGATTTTCAGAGGATTTGGAAACGAAACTTGCCCAGGCAGGGGACATGGCCGATGATTTTGTCGGTGAACCTTCCGCAGGACCCCCCAAGGAATTTTGGGTTTGAAGGAAACAATTTTGGAATGACAAGGAGGCGAGAATTTCACAGTTTTGTATTTGATTTTTGAAAAGCAAAAGGTGGACAGATATCTCAAGCGCGTTTTTTCTTTAAAAGAGGCGAAAATTTGGGCCAAGATTCAAGAGATGGCCCGGGAGGGCACGCGTTCATGTGACACCCCCAACAAAAACGGATCCGTAAGTCGAATTCCCCGTTTTATTTGTGGGAAAAGTGATGAATTATCATTGAGGGGAACCAATCCCGTTGTTTGAGGGTTGTTTTCGTCGTTTGTGTTTTTAGTGTTTGGTCGCCACAACAACAGATCACGAAATTCAACAGTCACCCCAGCACAAAAGCTGCAGCGTTTTAAAAAAAAGAAGAAGAAGCGCGCAACTTGCTTCTCAAGAGGAACTAACAAAACAACGCCAACGTAAAGGGCCAAACCAACAAAAAAAAGTTTGCTTTAAGAGAAGGATATTAAGCAACATCCCGGCGGAAGGCAGGCCTATCAATCAAACCCCCTGAAGCCTAACAAGCAGATTTTTTGAAAGACGGTTGGTCAAAAAAGACAGTTCGCAAGTGTTGGAAACGCGAAACCATGCCTAGGACCCATTGCGGCTCGGCGTGTAACTTTCGAAGTTGCAACCCGACCTGCCTTGGGTGACCGCAAAGTGTTGTGTCCATACAGCGCAATATTGGACGAAAAGCTCACATACTTTATGTGATGTGAACACATGACACACACACGCGGTACCGTGGGTCCTGGTGGCGAAGGAGCGTAGAGCCGCACAGTGTGAGGAGGCGGTGACCGTTGCGCCGCACCACTCTGCACCCGTACAATCTGGATAAAATATACAACTGGAATTATTTGACATGCAAAAAAAACAAGACCAGAAGTTCAGTCAATTTTGCAAGAGCTTTTGGAAAGCCCAAATGTCCGCCAGTTTGGTCAACTTCCTGTCACCAGGATCACTACTGTTGACGATAGTCCATCGGACAACCGCATATTACCTTTGTATTAGATTGTAACTTGCACTTCTCCCCCAAGCCAGAAGAGCCAAGCTATGATGGCCATCCTCCGAGGAGCGCTGCGAGATTATCGATCCCAGGCTCGGAGTTCCTGGCCAAGGGCAGTCGCCCCGGTTGTAGCAACGGCGCTCACCTGTTTAACCCTGCCGGTGCAGGGTGCAGCGTGAGTCCGCGTGAGTTCCTTGTCCTCAGAAAACAGCTGAAATTCTGGTGAGTGAGGCAGAAAACAGGCTAAATCAGGCATTGGCCATGTCACAGGGACAATATTGAATCTGGCGAAGGAGGCATTGGGCCTGCATGATCAGCGAATGGCTGATCACATTGCCAGGGTGAAACGTTAAATTCAGGCTGAACTGAGTGCAACCATAAACAACTTACTTTTTCATTATCAGCAAAATGGTGAAATGGTGCAAAAATCTGGCCCAATGCCAAACATTTGTTGAGTGTGGAAATGGAACGGCAGTTTGCTGAAAAAAGTGAAGAAAGTGGAGGATGGAGCAAGCTCCTTTTTTAAGGCCCAGGTTGAGGGTTTGAGAAAAATTGAGAGATATTTTTCTCATAAGCTGTCGCTTTTGTAAAACTCTGTGGGGGAGATGCGTTTGGCAGTGCAACAAGTGGGGGAGAAGGAAAACCAGCAGGAAATTGCTGTAAATCAGGTCAGGGGCGTCGGATCAGGGCAGGCGTGTCGGCAGCCATAAACGCGAGCGGGGGGTGACAAATGGCCTCCAGGGGCACATTTCGTCAGACCGACATTTCCGGAAATACTGTATGTTTTCTCGAGAAGTTTTCGACAGTTTGATTTTTGACCGACTTTTGGACCCCGGAGGGGGGGGGCGATTCCACCCAGCTTGGACCCGTCGCGCGTGAATAACTTTGGGCCTGGCGGGGAGTTCGGGGCCAAATGCAGGTGATTCTGACGCTCACGACTAAAAAAAATTCCGGGAACGGAGCCGGGTTCATGGCGATAATCCGCCGGTTCACGAGGTGGCCCCGACACAAGCCGACCAGGGAGGAAGGGACACCGAGGGCGAAGCACAAAGACATTGTGAGGCCATGCCATGCTCGCCGGCGTTTGTTGTGATTGTTTTGGCGCGCGGGGTTAGGAGTCTGCGCTGAGTGGCGCCTCGCCGGAGTTGGCCGCTGACGCTTCTCCGACGTCACAGAGGGCGTTTGAGGAAAATTTTCCTGACATGGGTGGGGGGGTCGGGTGTTTGTGCTTCGCCCTCGGTGTCCCTTCCTCCGTGGTCGGCTTGCCTCGAGGGAGTACGAGACACCTCGGGCTCCGCACTTTGGCAATGTGAGGCCAGATTGTGCACCGAAAAAAAGGGGGGCCAGGGCATTCTCCAAAGCACCTTGGCACCAAGTCTTTGATAATGGGCTGTAAAAGCCTCCACCCCCTTCCACTGGACAATATTACACACTTCTTGGGCAGAAAGACCTAATTTTTTAAGCAAACCAACCCCTGCCCCTCTGGTGGAGTGTGGTCCCCACACCTGGGTGGTTACCCCATCCTTTGCCAAAAAGTCTTTTGTAATGGAAGCAACTGTATCAGCACTTATGGCTTTATACGGAGGTTTTAATGAAATTAAAAGGGGGGCCCCAGGATTCACAAATTTCCACATAAGGCATCATTAAACGAAAGGGATTGATTTGGGGGCAGTGGGGAACGGACACGACCCTCTCCCATTTATGAATTTTTTTACCTTTACGTTTGATTTTGATGTAGGGAGCCCCACCCAACACACTGGTGGTTCTTTGGGCCTGTTCCAAATCAGAACTTCTGCAAAAACAGAGGATTCTGCAGCAAAAGATGAGTTGGGTACGTAATGTACAACATCAGTGGGCAAGGGGACTGTGCCAGCCCCAGGAGGATTGGGAGGGGATCCCAGAAAGCACCATATTTCTCCAAGTTTTGGTTCCAAAGCCTTTTATAAGGTGCCAACATGCCATGGAACTTCAGGCCACCAAAGCCAGGGATTAAAAGCATAGCACTGTATGCCTTACGGGCCTGTGCCCTTGAAACCTGAAAAAGTTGTCTTAAAGTGTCAACCACTTGGTAAGTGGTGGCTTCAGGGGGGGCACCCCCATTTTCTCCAGCATCACCCATAAAAGCGTAAAAGCGTTTGATGACGCTGTATACTGGGGGTTATTCCCAGGAAATCGTCAATTGTCTTATTTTGTATTTGTTTCCCTTCCACAATTTGCCTGAGCAAATCATGCAAAGAAGGGGCCACCTGGGGGGTGGCATTTTTTCTCTCCTGCAGTTGGTGAACATACCCTTGTAGGGGGTGATTTTCAGACAGGGGGTCCCTGGTACTTTCATTTTTATTAACTGGGGCCACCAGGTGGCTGAATCCCAGTAGGGGTTACATCAAAACTTTTGTCTGTGGAAACGTTTTTAATCTGGGAAGAAATTTCTGAATTATTGACCACGGGGTTTGCATAAAGGTTCCCCAAATTGTTCAGGGAACATTGCAGTGCATCCACTGCTGATGCCTCCAAGTGGGGCCACCTGGCCACAACATTGGGCAGTTTTTGTTGCCTGGGGAGCCGAGCAAAACTGTTTTCAAAGGTATGAACTGTTTGAAACGTTGTTGTGCAATTGAAAAGGTTGGGGTCCACGGAGTAATCCCCTTGTCCATTTCCCATCTGATTCTCGGGTCTGCAAGGCATTCCTTTGAAGGCACCCACTTTACTTGCAAGTTTATTTTGAGCTCCATGCACCATTTGAAAAACGGTCTGTGCATTGTGTTGAAGGGGTACTTTTTGCCTCCCTTTGTTAGTTATGAATGAACTTCCTGATTGTCTACTGAAAGTAGAACTGCTTATCCTGGTTGGCTTAGGCTTTTACTGTGCTTATTGCTGCAATTAGTTCATTGACATTTATGTGCAGCGTTGACTTTTCCCTCCAAAATTCCTGCACGATGTTTCCTGTACGGATGTCTAATCCCCCCTACGCGTGGGTGCTGCTTTCTGAATGCAACTCCTGGTGGCATTTTGGGGAAGGGTCTTCCTTCCCAGTGTGCAGTGGAATTTTGATTTCCTTTAGTTGGGTTTTTATTTCTGGTGAAATGTGATGTTTGGAGTCCCAGGGTGCTGTGGAGTGTTTTGCCAGAAAATTGGCCACGGCATCCAGTAAAAGCCCGAGGAAGGGCAGAGCCATCAGGTTGGACCTGATTTGTCCCAAATGGCAGCCAGCTGCCGATTTTACACGAAGTCCTTTTATACAATTTTCTCCCAGCTCCTTTTGATGGTCTTGACTTTTTGCGGGGGTCTTGTAACCCTCCTTCTTGGAAGTTTAGCTGAAACCCCAGGTGGTTCACAATCTGGGTGGGATCCAGGGTTGACTTTTTGCATTCATTTTGAACCTGATTTGATCAAATCCCTGACGACTGTGTTCAGGTGATTTTGTAGGGTTTCTGGTGAGGGCCACCACCAAAATGTCGTCCAGGTTAATGAATACCTGGATGCCCCCTTTTCCTCCACAACTTTTCGAATGTTTTCTTGACCCCCTGTGGGCTTCAGGGGGGTACTTGCCTGAAAACACACCTCAGCTTTCCCCACCACCTGTGCCATGGCCCCAGGGCAAGCAACCTGGGAAAGCCCCTTTCGCCAATCTCAGCTGGCAACCTTTCAAACTTGAACTTTGAACTTGACTTTTCCAAATCCCTTCCAGACTTCCCAACACAGCAATCCAAGAACTTGCCAGATACAACTGCTGCAAAGTGATGCACTGTTTTCCATACCACTGTGAAAAACACAAAGAAGAATTTCACTGGTAGGAATCTCTTTTCTGGCCATGCCTAATTTAAGATTGCAATCACAGATTCTGGAATCTTTTGCTGTCCGCTCTCACCCCCTTCTCAGAAAAATTGTCCACAATTTGCCCGGCATTCGCAGCTACAGCGGACAGACCCTTATCCCACGTTGAACATCTTGATGGGCCACTTGGAACACGACAAGAAGAACACGAAGACGAAGTAAAACGGATGAAAGTAACCACTTACTGCCGCAGAACACCAGCACATGGCAGCACCAATTGCCAAACGACACGGCGAGAGTTTTTTCGTAAACGGTAGGTGAACTCACAACCCAGCGATGATGCCAATGTAATGTAATGTCAGCAACAGCAAATGACCACCAAAACCACAAATGACCACCATCTCGTTCTCCAGTACGTGCCTCACGGCTCATCTCGATGCTCCACCTGGAAGTTCTCGAAGTACGTGCCTCACGGCTCAGCACCAGGACCTGTAATTGTAATCTCAGATGTCATCAATGACAATGTGCAATGATGATCAATCTTGTCACCTTCTGAAATGTCTACTTTTCCCATGGTCTCCACAGGATCCTTTGTCAGCCTGGCAATTGCAAATCTCACATCACTTTGTGTAGGCTTCAGGGGGGGTACTTGCCTGAAAACACACCTCAGCTTTCCCCACCACCTGTGCCATGGCCCCCAGGGCAAGCAACCTGGGAAAGCCCTTTTCACCAATCTCAGCTGGCAATTCAAACTTGAACTTTGAACTTGACTTTTAAAATCCCTTCCAGACTTCCCAACACAGCAATCCAAGAACTTGCCAGATACAACTGCTGCAAAGTGATGCACTGTTTGCCATACCACTGTGAAAAACACAAAGAAGAATTTCACTGGTAGGAATCTCTTTTCGGCCATGCCTAATTTAAGATTGCAATCACAGATTTTGGAATCTTTTGCTGTCCGCTCTCACCCCCTTCTGAGAAAAATTGTCCGCAATTTCCAGCATTCGCAGCTACAGAGGACAGACCCTTATCCACACGTTGAACATCTTGATGGGCCACTTGGAACATGACAAGAAGAGACGAAGACGAAGTAAAACGGATGAAAGTAACCACTTACTGCCGCAGAACACCAGCACATGGCAGCACCAAATTGCCAAACGACACGGCGAGAGTTTTTCATAAACGGTAGGTGAACCAACAACCCAGCGATGATGTCAATGTACTGTAATGTCAGCAACAGCAAATGACCACCAAACCAAAATGACACCATCTCGTTCTCCAGTACGTGACTCACGGCTCATCTCGATGCTCCACCTGGAAGTTCTCGAAGTACGTGCCTCACGGCTCAGCACAGGACCTGTAATTGTAATCTCAGATGTCATCAATGACAATGTGCAATGATGATCAATCTTGTCACCTTCTGAAATGTCTACTTTTCCCATGGTCTCCACAGGATCCTTTGTCAGCCTGGCAATTGCAACTCTCACATCACTTTGTGTAGACTTCAGGGAGGGTACTTTCCTGAAAACACACCTCAGCTTTCCCACCACCTGTGCCATGGCCCCCAGGGCAAGCAACCTGGGAAAGCCCTTTTCACCAATCTCAGATGGCAATCTGTCAAACTTGAACCTTGAACTTGACTTTTCCAAATCCCTTCCAGACTTCCCAACACAGCAATCCAAGAACTTGCCAGATACAACTGCTGCAAAGTGATGCACTGTTTGCCATACCACTGTGAAAAACACAAAGAAGAATTTCACTGGTAGGAATCTCTTTTCTGGCCATGCCTAATTTAAGATTGCAATCACAGATTCTGGAATCTTTTGCTGTCCGCTCTCACCCCCCTTCTCAGAAAAATTGTCCACAATTTGCCCGGCATTCGCAGCTACAGCGACAGACCCTTATCCCACGTTGAACATCTTGATGGGCCACTTGGAACACGACAAGAAGAACACGAAGACGAAGTAAAACGGATAAAAGTAACCACTTACTGCCGCAGAACACCATCACCTGGCAACACCAATTGCCAAACGAGACGGCGAGAGTTTTTTCGTAAACGGTAGGTGAACTCACAACCCAGCGATGATGCCAATGTAATGTAATGTCAGCAACAGCAAATGACCACCAAAACCACAAATGACCACCATCTCGTTCTCCAGTACGTGCCTCACGGCTCATCTCGATGCTCCACCTGGAAGTTCTCGAAGTACGTGCCTCACGGCTCAGCACCAGGACCTGTAATTGTAATCTCAGATGTCATCAATGACAATGTGCAATGATGATCAATCTTGTCACCTTCTGAAATGTCTACTTTTCCCATGGTCTCCACAGGATCCTTTGTCAGCCTGGCAATTGCAACTCTCACATCACTTTGTGTAGACTTCAGGGGGGTACTTTCCTGAAAACACACCTCAGCTTTCCCCACCACCTGTGCCATGGCCCCCAGGGCAAGCAACCTGGGAAAGCCCTTTTCACCAATCTCAGATGGCAATCTGTCAAACTTGAACTTGAACTTGACTTTTCCAAATCCCTTCCAGACTTCCCAACACAGCAATCCAAGAACTTGCCAGATACAACTGCTGCAAAGTGATGCACTGTTTGCCATACCACTGTGAAAAACACAAAGAAGAATTTCACTGGTAGGAATCTCTCTTCTGTCCATGCCTAATTTAAGATTGCAATCACAGATTCTGGAATCTTTTGCTGTCGCTCTCACCCCCCTTCTCAAAAATTGTCCACAATTTGCCGGCATTCGCAGCTACAGCGGACAGACCCTTATCCCACGTTGAACATCTTGATGGGCCACTTGGAACACGACAAGAAGAACACGAAGACGAAGTAAAACGGATAAAAGTAACCACTTACTGCCGCAGAACACCATCACCTGGCAACACCAATTGCCAAACGAGACGGCGAGAGTTTTTTCGTAAACGGTAGGTGAACTCACAACCCAGCGATGATGCCAATGTAATGTAATGTCAGCAACAGCAAATGACCACCAAAACCACAAATGACCACCATCTCGTTCTCCAGTACGTGCCTCACGGCTCATCTCGATGCTCCACCTGGAAGTTCTCGAAGTACGTGCCTCACGGCTCAGCACCAGGACCTGTAATTGTTAATCTCAGATGTCATCAATGACAATGTGCAATGATGATCAATCTTGTCACCTTCTGAAATGTTTACTTTTCCCATGGTCTCCACAGGATCCTTTGTCAGCCTGGCAATTGCAACTCTCACATCACTTTGTGTAGACTTCAGGAGGGTACTTTCCTGAAAACACACCTCAGCTTTCCCCACCACCTGTGCCATGGGCCCCCAGGGCAAGCAACCTGGGAAAGCCCTTTTCACCAATCTCAGATGGCAATCTGTCAAACGTGAACCTTGAACGTGACTTTTCCAAATCCCTTCCAGACTTCCCAACACAGCAATCCAAGAACTTGCCAGATACAACTGCTGCAAAGTGATGCACTGTTTGCCATACACTGTGAAAAACACAAAGAAGAATTTCACTGGTAGGAATCTCTCTTCTGGTCCCATGCCTAATTTAAGATTGCAATCACAGATTTCTGGAATCTTTTG
>CAAHFI010149593.1:0-10580 GCA_900893395.1 Euglena gracilis
ACCTGATGTCTTAAAAATGGCCTTGGGGCCTGACTCACTGGGAGGTGAAAATAGGCATCCTTTAAGTCGTTTTTGGCTGCCCAGTGGCCTTTTTCAAAAACAGGAAAAATATGCTGGATGTGATCCAGGTTGAAATATTTGACATGGAACTGTTTACTTAGTTCCCTGCTGTCGCTTATCAACCTCCACTTTGTTTGTCCCCCTTCTGGTTTTCTCGGTGTCCCTTCCTCCCTGGTCTGCTTGCCTCGAGGGAGTACGAGACACCTCGGGCTCCGCAATTTGCCATTGTGAGTCCAGATTGTGCACTGTAAAAGGAGGACCAGGGCATTCTCCGGAGGACCTTGGGCACAAAGTCTTTGATAGTGGGCTGTGAAAGCCTCCACCCCCTTCCACTGACCAATTTCAAAAACTTCTTGGGCATAAAGGCCCAAATTTTTTTATTAAACCAATCCCTTCCCCTCCGGTGGAGTGGGGTCCCCACACCAGGGGGGGTTATCCAAGCTGGGCCAAAACGCTTTTGGTTATAGAAGCAATGGTATCCGCCATAGTGGCTTTCCAGGGAGGTTTTGATGAAACGAGAAGGGATCCCCCAGGTTTCACAAAGAAATGTGTTGCTGCCACATAAGACATCTTCAAATGAAAGGGACTTATTTGGGGTCGCTGGGGAATAGATACAACTCTCTCCCAATTGTGAATGTTTATACCTTTACGTTTGATTTTGATGTAGGGTGCCCACCGCCATCATGCTGGTGGTTCTTTGGACCTGTGCCAAATCAGACGACCGATATAAACAGAGGATTCGTGAACAGAAAATGAGATGTGTACGCAATGTACACGTTTCAGAGGGCAGAGGAGATTGTTCAAGCCCCAGGAGGATTGGGAGGTTCCAAGAATGCACCATATTTCCCTAAATTTTCTTTCTGTTTTCTCCCCACGAAATCTTTAATGGTTGTATTTTGTATTTGTTTCCCCTCCAGAATTTGCCTAAGTAAATCATGCAAAGCAGGGGCCACCTGGGCGATGGCATTTATCCCCCCTGCAATTGGCGAACACACCCATGTAAGGAATGATTTTCAGGCGGGGGGTCCCTGGTAATTTCATTTTTATTAACTCCGGCCACCATGTGGCTGAATCCCAGTAGGAGGTGACCAGCAAAACGTTGGCATGTGGAACATTGTTTAATCTGGGGAGATTTTTTTGGATTATAGGCCAGGGGGGGTTTGAATAAAGATCTGCCGTGTTGTCCAGTGGACAATCAAGTAATTTACTATTACTTACCGAAGGGGGGGGGCAGAAAGACCCCTTCAACGCCATCCTAAGACACGTTTTCAAATGGTGCATGCAGCACATCATAAACCTGCAGGTAAAGTAGGTCCATTCAAAGGAAAGCCAAGCAGACCCCATAAGCAGGGGAGAAATGGACAGGGAGGATTATTCCCTGGACCCCCAACCTTTTCAATGGCTGAGGCAGCAGCTCTAAAATCGTGTAAGCCAAAAAAAACAGACCTTTTTTCCTCACCAGGCAAAAAAAACAGCCACACTTTGTTGCCAGGGGGACTCACTGGGAGGCCACAGCCGTAGATGCATTACAATGTCCACTGGGACACAGGTTCTCCTGGTTGGCTCAGGCATTGTACTTTGATATTTGCTGCACTTAATTATTTGACGTTTATGTGCAAATTGGAGCTTTCCCTCCAACATTCCTGCGCAATTTTTCCTGTACGAATGGCCAGCCCCCCCCCCCCCCAGGCATGGCTGCTGCTGTCTGAGTGCAACTCCCTGGTCGCACTCTGGTGGAAGGGTCTGCCCCCCCAGGTGTCAAGCTGAATTTTTGTTACTCTTAATTGGTCGTTTATTCTTTTTTAACTGATGTGTTTTGAGTCCCAGGGGGCTGTGGAATTTTCCACCAAAAAAATTGCCAGGGTATCCGTGAAGGCCTTTAGAAAGGGCAGCGCCATTATATTCCATCTGATTTGGTCCAAAATGGCAGCCAACTGCCTTTTTGGCATGTAATCTTTTTTCATCATTTTTCCCAGCTCCTTTTTTACTGTTTTTGTTTTCTTGGGGGGGGCACCTGTAATTTTCCCTCTTGGAAGTTGTGTGGGCTGCAGGGTGCACTTTTTACATTTATTTTGATTCCTGATTTGATTATATTCAAAACCACTGTGTTCAGTGATTTTATAAGATTTTTTTGTGTTCGGGCCACCAGTAAAATGTCGTCCAGGCAAATGAATACTTGGACACCCCTTTTCCCCACAGGTTTTCGAATGTTTTCATCACTGACATGAAAATTTGGGGCATTACATTCAGGCCAAAACAGCCTTCCTGGAATTCCCACGTCTGCCCCCCCCCCACCTGATGTCTTAGAAATGGCCTTTGGGCCTGGCTCACCGGGATGTGGAAATAAGCATCCTTTAGGTCTATTTTTGCTGCCCAGTGTTTTTTTTCCAACACTGGAAAAATGTGCTGGGTGTGATCCAGCTTGAAAGGTTTCCAACACCCCAGATCCCCCACCCTTCAGGTCTCATCCTCCGTCCTACTCCTTCCGACCTCGGACGTCTCGGACCCAACCGACGGACCGCAGCCCGCCCAAGGGATCCAAGGTGTGGTTCTGCGGACCCCGTTATCCTCTGGGGCCGTCCCCTGGCCCGGGAAAGTCCCGAGACTCTCCCCTGAGGAAGGGGGATCGGAGAAGGTGGACGACCATGAGCAGGGTCACTGGGAGGAACAACGGTGGGAACCTTCGGGGTATGAAGGAGGAGGGTGGCCTACTGAGGGTGACTACATGCAGGACGACGTGTTCAACTACATCAAGGCGACAACAGCACAACAACAACAAGACATCGAGGCAGTCAAACTACAGATCACTGTGTGCGACACCGCAGTCAATCCTTTCCGCGAGCAATCAATACGTGTGTCTGACGTTTTGACGCGACTCGCGGCAGAGACCACAACGCTGCCCAAAGCGGCGAGCGCTGCGCAAACCGCGATGTCACAGCACGAGGTTCGCTTCGCTATGGAGGAACGAGATACCAAAGGTTTAAAGGAGCAGATCAAGACCGAGCCGGCATCATCCTCCTCCAAGGGTGCAACGATCAACCCCGCGACAATACACACGATCAGCAAACATGATGCGCGAATCACTGTCATCAAAAAAAGTCCAAATAGTGAAAAAACAGATCAAGGTGGAAACAGCGCCGCGAAACAGCGACATCCGGTAACTAGTGGAAATGATGGGGCGCGAACACGAACAGAAAGCAGCAAAAGGATCACCGAAACCACAACAAACTATCCAGAACCAGGAGATGGAGGTGTCAATGAACAGAATGACAGTGCGGATCCAAGAAATCGAACAACCGAAAGACCCACTAGAACGGGCGACGGTGGAGGAAGTGACAGCGACCAAGACTGAGGTGGAGGCGATGAAACAAGCACAGCGGCGAAGGAGATCCAGGAGATGAAGCAAGAACAACATACAACGCAACTCCAATAACCGAACACACCCGACACGCTCATCCAGGAACTGATCGTCAAGCTGCAAGCACTCGAGCAGAAAAGCAAGCAGTTCATGCGCGAGACGACGGAGTACATCCTGGAGCTGGAGATCCAGGTGCACGACTTCCACCACCTTGTGGCCAGGGTACAAGCCCTGAGAAAAGGTCTGTCCAACCCCCTCCAATTCATCTTACACAACAGCCCTTCTCAGGGGGAAAAGGGGGGCAACAGCAGCCCCCCCCAGATTTCCAGTGAGGTTGCAGGCCAAGAAGAACCTGGAAGGCCAACAGATGCATTATGGAAAAATATTTATACATATGGAGGCATTGGAGGCCAGCAGGGTGGACCCACAGTGGCCACCAAGAAGCTAAGGGGCATCATCCCCAAGCAGCTGGGTAGACCCACAGTGGCCCCCAGGAAGCTTCAGGAACATCACACCCAAGCTTCTGGAGAAATCCGCCGAGGGACCCACAGAGGCCCTGTGCCAAAAATGGGGGAAAAGGGACTCACAGTGGTCCTTTAAAGCACCCATCCCCAGACGGAAAAGGGACCCACAGTGGAACTTTCAATAACCCAATCCCAAGAGGAAACAGGGACCCACAATGGCCCTCATGGAGGCAGTGGTAGGAACCCCTCCAACATTATTTTCTCGAGTCCCGTTTGTTCAATCGAGGAGGGACCCACAGAGGCATCCCTATGGTATGTCAACCAACCACATCAACTTGGAGAAGACCAGAGAGGCCAAACTGGGGCATTAAGCCCTATGGTATGTCTTCCAACAACAAGATCCTCCAGAGAGGTGAGCAGAGATGGAGGAGTGCATGTACATCCCCCATAAAAAAGTTCTCTTTACAAGGGCCCAAGGCCTAGGGTACCTAGGGGTGCAATGTCCAACACCCCCAGCCCAGCCCCCCAAAATCATCTTATCCAGAAAGCAAATTCCATGGAGGAAAAATGTGAGACACCCCCCTCCATCAAAGGTTGCAAAAAAGCTTGAAATGGTCGACAAAAAATGTCCCCCCCAACAACATGTAAACTCCTTAGGGATGTTATTCAACCCACCTGGGGCAGCCCACCAAATTTGTCCATCCACCCAAAACCCAGGGCAAATTTGAACCTACACCAAGCAGAAAAAATACTGCAGGATTACGAAAAATCTGGATCCGTAAAGACGGTGAGGGATTCAACCACCCAGCACCTGATCCCCTGCTTTCTGATTTCAAAACCAGAGGGGGGGCATCAAAATGCGGATTAGTGAGCGATTGCAGGGAATTAAATCAAAAGTTACAAGAGGTGGACGGATGGAGAAGATGGAGGCATGGTTTGGATCGGATTCGGTGGGGGAGAAGGGTGTAGGCAACACTGATGAGGCTTCATCGAGCGATCAGAACGGGGGGAAAACGGGAGTTCCGGTTGGCGTTCTCTTCCGTGGGGTGGGGGTTCGGTCTTGAGTGATATGGAGATCAAACTCATTTGTGCTTGGGTGCAGCAGGGCTAGGGCTTGGGCATCCCCGAGGGGGCTACCACGGAGATGTGATGGGGGGGCCCCATAGGAGATTGCGGGCATCGCTGGGGTGGGGTCGCCGAGTGCCGGGCATCGGCCGGTGATCTGAGGGTTCACCTCAGAGTCAGCTCAGAGTCGGCTGCGAAGAATGACTTTTTGGGGTAGGGTCGTCTACCTCTGCTGCCGGTTTCCCAGGGGGGGTCCTGGTCTCGCTGAGGTACCGGCAGGGTGGGTCCCGGGTCACGGATCCGGCGAGGGCGGGTGCGTGGGTGGGGTCAGCCCCTTCGGAGGCCCTGGGAAGCCACGTGGGTGCTTGGAATGGGTTGAGGTCCATTTTTTAGTCTTCCCGGTGGCGGAGGGAGGGGGGTGCCTGCCGCTGATCTGCTCATGTGGCCCTTGCAGAGGAGAGGGGGAATTGAGGGAGGACAGAAGGGGGGGGGGCGGAAAAGCCCGGTTGCTAGGGGTTTAAAGGGTGTGCTTCCCACCATTATAGCCACTTGGCCCAGCCAAATCCAGCAAGTACCTTTGGAATTGCCTTGGGGATCCTGGTAGTTTATTTCCTTGAAGTTTTATTTGATCTCCTTGAATGTAATTTCCCCTTGGGCAGTTTTCTTTGTATTCTTTTAATTCTGTGAATATGTTTCAATTTGATCAATATAATTTGAAAATTTTAATTACAATGCACAATTCAGCTTGAAAGCATTGAAACAAGGAAGCCTGCAGAAAGAAAATGCAAAAAAGGGGGTGGTCAGATAGTTGCGGAGGGTTCCGCTGCTTTGTGTGTGCATGCGATCTGGCAGCCGCCGCCCACAGTAGGGGGTAATTTTCAGGCAAGAGGTCTCTGGTACTTTCATTTTTATTAACTGGGGACGCCATGTGGCTGAATACCAGTGGGTGGTGACCGTCAAAACTTTGGTCTGTGGAAACATTTTTAATCTAGGGAGAAAACTTTGAATTGCACTCCAGGGGGGTTTGCATAAAGATCCTCCATGTTTCCCAGTGGACGTTGTAAGGTGTCCACTGCTGTTGCTTCCCAGTGGTGACACCTGGCCACAAATTGTGGCAGTTTTCTGTTGCCTGGTGAGGCAAAAATGTCTGTTTTCAACCTGATGTATTTTTAAACTGCTGTGTAAGCCACAAAAAACGTCGGCGGTCCAGTGAAAAATCCCCCTGTCCATTTCCAACCTGCTTATGGGGTCTACTAGGCATTCATTTGAAGGGACCAACTTTACTTGCAGGTTTATAGTGTGCTCCACGAACCATTTAAAAGGGACTCTTAAGTAATAGCAAATTACTTGATTGTCCACTGACCGGGACACAGTTTCGCCTCGTTGGCTGAGGTCTTTGTACTGTGCTTATTGCTGCACTTGGTTCTGTGACGTTTATATGCAAAATGGAGTTTTCCCTCCGACATCAGGGCACAATTTTCCGTGTTCGAATGTCCAGCAGCCCCCAGGTATGGGTGCTGCTGTCTGAGTGCAACTCCCTGTTTGTACTTTGGGGGAAGGGTCTGCCCCCCCCAGGTGTCCAGCTGAATTTTTATTTCTCGTAATTGGTCGTTTATTCTTTGGGAAAAGAGGTGCTTTAGTCTCAGGCGGCTGTGTAATTTTCCTCCAAAAAAATGCCAGAGCATCCGTAAAGGCTTTTAGAAAGTGCAGCGCCATTAGATTGCACTTTATTTGGCCCAAAATGGCAGCCAACTGCCTTTTTGACATGTAATCTTTTTTCACCGTTTTTGAAAGCTCATTTTGTACTGTTTTGTTTTCTTGGGGGGGCACCTGCAATTTTCCCTCTTGGAAGTTTAGTTGAAACCCGTAATGATTTACGATTTGAGTGGGCTGAAGGGTGGACTTTTTTATGTTGATTCTGAATCCTGATTTAATTAAATCACTGACAATTGTTTTAGGTGATCTCGTAAATGTTTTGTGTTGGAGTCACCAGTAATATGCCGTCCACGTAAATAAAAAATTGGACGCCTATTTCCCCCCCCATGTTTTCGAATGTATTCATCACTGACGTGAAATTTTGGGGCGTTACATTCAGGCCAAAACAGCCTGCTTGAAATTTTAAGGTGTGCCCCCCACCTGATGTCTTAGAAAAGGCCTTAGGGCATGGATCACAGAGATGTGGAAGCAAGCATGCTTCTGGTGTTATTTCTGCTTCCCAGTGTCTTTTTTCCAACACTGGAAAAATGTGCTTTATTTGATCCAGCTTGAAAGGTTTCACTTGGAACCTTTGACTTAATTTCCTGCAATCGCTTTTTAATCTCAATTTGGTCTGCCCCCATCTGCAGGGGATATGGGGCTGGGTGGTTGAATCCCTTACCGTCTTTACGGATCCAGACTTTTCGTAATCCTGCAGTATTTTTTCTGCTTGGTGTAGGTTAAAATTTGCCCTGGGTTTTGGGTGGGTGGACAATTTTGGTGGTTTCACCCAGGGGGGGTGGAATGCCATCTCTGATGAGTTTGCATGTTGTTGGAGGGACATCTTTTGTCCACCATTTCAGGCATTTTTCAAGCTTTTGATGGAGGGGAGTGTCTCCCCGTTTCTCGTCCATGGAATTTATTTCCTGGATAACTTTGAGGGGGTGCTGGGTTGGGGGTGTTGGAAATTGCACCCCTAGGTCCCCTGGGGCTTCGGCCCTTGGATCAATTGGCCATTTTACGCCATCAGTCTGCCTGTGATGAACTAACCACATTTCAGGGGACAAAATTCAATAATTCTCCCCACCTCACTCCGTGTCAACAGCCAGGTTCACATGACCTAAAGCGTTACGACACCTCGGGTTCCGCACTTTGTCATTTCAAGGCCATGCCTTGCTCGCCGGCGCTGATGTCTCACGCCCTCGACGAAACCCGACAAGGGTGGAAGGGACACCAAGGGCGGAGCATAAAGACCTTGTGAGGTCATGCCTTGCTTGCCGAGGGTGCTTTGTGGGTTCGGAGTCCTTGCTTAGCGCCGCTTCGCCAGAGACGACTTGGTTATGTGGCTTCTTGCCGCTTGGGGGTGCCCCCCCCTCTCCCCAATGGCCGCCAGTTTCTGCCGACCGACGGCCAGGTAGGGGTCGGGCTCACAAGGTCTTTGTTCTTCGCCCTCGGTGTCCTTTCCTCCCTTGTCGGTAATCCTCGAGGGAGTACCAGCCACCTCTTTTGAGGCCTGACTGCGCACTTGAATTAGGGGTGCCAGGGCATTTTCAGGGGCACCTTGGGCACCAAGTCGCTGACGATGGGCTGTAAAGGCCTGCACCCCATTCCACTGACCAATTTCACAAACTTCTTGTGCTGAAAGGCCCAATGTTTTGAGAAAACCAACTCCTGCCCCTCTGGTGGAGTGTCCCACCCCATGTTTGGTCAAAAAATCCTTTGTGATAGAAGCACTTGGGTCTGCACTTATGGCCTTTTAAGGAGGTTTTAATGAAATCAGAAGGAGGACCATTGGTCTTACGAATGAACGTTTTGCAGCCACATTAGACAACATCAAACGAAAGGGACTAAATTGGGGACGTTGGCGTATTGAACTAACCCTCCACCACTTGTGAAAATTCTGGCCTTTATGCCTAATTTTGGTGTAGGGCTTGCCCAACACACCTGTGGTCCTTTTTAATCTCTCCAAATCAGAAGATCTGTGTACGCTATGTACATATGTCAGTGGGAAAGGGCGCTTGGGCCAGCCCCAGGAGGATGGGGATCAGGTCCCAGAAAGACCCGTTTTTTCCAAAGTTTGGTTCCAAAGTTTCTTGTTTGGTGACAAAAGGGAATGTAATCTCAGTCCACCAAACCCTGGAATCAACTGCATAGCACTATGTACCTTACGCGCCTGGGATGGTAAAAATTGGAATAGTTGTATTAAGGCGTCAGCCACTTGATCAGTGGTGGCTTCAAGGGGGGGGGTACCCCCATCTTCTACAAAATAACCCACAAACGTGAGAAGGTACTTCGGTAACGCCTCAAGCTGTGGTTTCTTTACAGAAAATCGCTGATGGTCTGATTCTGTACTGGTTTCCCCTTCAAAATTTTCCTGAGCAAATCATGCAAAGTAGGAACCATAGGGGGGGGGCATTTTCTCCCTTTGCAGTTGGTGAACATACCCCTGTAAGGGGTGATTTTGAGTCAGGGGGTCCCTGGAACTTTCATTTTGGTCAATTGGGGCCACCAGGTGGCTGAAGCCCAAAAGGGGGTGACCATCAAAACTTTGGTCGGGGAAATGCTGTCAATCTTACCTGAAATTGCTGAATTACTGACCAAGGTGGGTTGGCATAAAGTCCCCCCATGTTGTCTAGTGTGCATTGCAGTGCATCCACTGCTGTGGCTTCCAACTTCTGGGGCCATCTGGCCACAAATTGGGTCAATTTTATGTTGCATGGTGAGGCAAAAGATCGGTGTCCATGGTTATAAATTCTTTGAAATGTTGCTTTAGCCAATGAAAAAGCTGGGGGTCCAGTGAGTGATCACCCCTGTCCATCTCCCACCTGCTTATAGGGTCTGCTAAGCAAACTGTGAATGGGACCCGATTTACCTGTATATCTGTGTTTATCTCCATGCACCACCTGAAAAAAGTCCTTAGCATTTATTTGAATGGGTCTTTTCTTCTACCCCCTTTTGTCAGGTAATAGAAAATTTCCTGGTTGTACACTGAAAGGGACACCGTTTCCCCAGGTTTGCTCAAAATTTGGACTGTGTTTATGGCTGCCTCCAGCTTTTGGCATTCATGTCAAATTGGAGTTTTCTCTCCAAAACTCCTGCACAATTTTTCCCGTACAAATGTCCATCCCCCCTCCACGCATGGGTGCTTGAATCTGACTGCAGCTCCCTTGTTGCATGTTGTGGAAAGGGTCTGCCACCCAGGTGTCTAACAGTATTTTTATCTCTTTTAACTGAGTTTTTGTTTCTGTGGAGAAGTGACGTTTTTGCATCCGAGGGGGCTGTTGAGTTTTTGACCAGAAACCTTGCACAGGGAGTCTGTAAAAGCCCCTAACAAGGGCATGGCCATTAGGTTGCGTCCTTTTTGCCCTAAAAATGGCGGCCAGCTACGCATCAACATGAAATCCTTTGTGACAAGTTTGCCAAGTGTTCTGAGTGCCTTTTCAGACTTTTCAAATTCATTGTTCCAAAACCCAGTTTCTCTTACGGAATTCCCTTTTGTATTCAATGCACAATGCTTGCCGCCGTGTGAGTCGAACAGTTCAGGCTTGGTTCTGCCTGTGCGCAGTCCGAGGGTGCCCGCCCCAAGGTGGGGTCCCAAGGGGGCCCAAAGGGGCCACGAAGGGCCACGGGGGGCTCCAATGCCCCCCAAGGGCCTTTTGAGGCCCCCCAGGCCCCCAAGGGGGCCCCACAGCCCATTTTAACCATGGCAAGGGAAGGTAAAGGAGGGGGAAGGTAGAGGGGGCCAACAGAAAACCCCTAAGGCGATGCGCAAGCCCTTCTGGGGTTTACGCAAGCATCCGCACCCCCTTGGTGGGCGCCCAGATGGCGTAATTCATTAAGAATTGTGCAACGTATACCAACTAGCCCCCCCAGCTGTAGGCCCCCCCCAATTGTATTTTTACTCTGCACAGGGCTCAGTTCACACTCTGTTTTTATCT
>CAAHFI010151236.1:0-20701 GCA_900893395.1 Euglena gracilis
GGTCAAAACGGACCGGGCCCAGGCCGTTTGGGTACAACGGACCGGGCCAGGCCGTTTGGGTCAAAATGGACGGGCCCAGGCCGTTTGGGTCAAAACGGACCGGGTCCAGGCCGTTTGGGTCACAACGGACCGGGCCCAGGCCGTTTGGGTCAAAACGGACCGGCCAGGCCGTTTGGGTCAAACGGACCGGGCCCAGGCCGTTTGGGTCACAACGGGACCGGCCCAGGCCGTTTGGGTCACAACGGACCGGCCCAGGCCGTTTGGGTCACAACGGACCGGCCCAGGCCGTTGGGTCACAACGGACCGGGCCCAGGCCGTTTGGGTCACAACGGACCGGGCCAGGCCGTTTGGTCAAAACGGACCGGCCAGGCCGTTTGGGTCACAACGGACCGGGCCCAGGCCGTTTGGGTCACACGGACCGGCCCAGGCCGTTTGGGTCAAACGGACCGGGCCCAGGCCGTTTGGGTCAAACGGACCGGGCCCAGGCCGTTTGGGTCACAACGGACCGGGCCCAGGCCGTTTG
Organism: Euglena gracilis; assembly: GCA_900893395.1. Classification (NCBI taxonomy): domain Eukaryota; phylum Euglenozoa; class Euglenophyceae; order Euglenales; family Euglenaceae; genus Euglena; species Euglena gracilis. The sequence continues at coordinate 524 of CAAHFI010151236.1, forward strand.
GGTCACAACGGACCGGGCCCAGGCCGTTTGGGTCAAACGGACCGGGCCCAGGCCGTTTGGGTCACAACGGACCGGGCCCAGGCCGTTTGGGTCACAACGGACCGGGCCCAGGCCGTTTGGGTCACAACGGACCGGGCCAGGCCGTTTGGGTCACAACGGACCGGGCCCAGGCCGTTTGGGTCACAACGGACCGGCCCAGGCCGTTTGGGTCAAACGGACCGGGCCCAGGCCGTTTGGGTCAAACGGACCGGGCCCAGGCCGTTTGGGTCAAACGGACCGGGCCCAGGCCGTTTGGGTCACAACGGACCGGGCCCAGGCCGTTTGGGTCAAAACCGGCCCAGGCCGTTTGGGTCAAAACGGACCGGGCCCAGGCCGTTTGGGTCAAAACGGACCGGGCCAGGCCGTTTGGGTCACAACGGACCGGGCCCAGGCCGTTTGGGTCAAACGGACCGGGCCCAGGCCGTTTGGGTCAAAACGGACCGGGCCCAGGCCGTTTGGGTCACAACGGACCGGGCCCAGGCCGTTTGGGTCACAACGGACCGGGCCCAGGCCGTTTGGGTCACAACGGACCGGGCCCAGGCCGTTTGGGTCACAACGGACCGGGCCCAGGCCGTTTGGGTCACAACGGACCGGGCCCAGGCCGTTTGGGTCAAACGGACCGGGCCCAGGCCGTTTGGGTCACAACGGACCGGGCCCAGGCCGTTTGGGTCAAACGGACCGGGCCCAGGCCGTTTGGGTCAAACGGACCGGGCCCAGGCCGTTTGGGTCAACGGACCGGGCCCAGGCCGTTTGGGTCAAACGGACCGGGCCCAGGCCGTTTGGGTCACAACGGACCGGCCCAGGCCGTTTGGGTCACAACGGACCGGGCCCAGGCCGTTTGGGTCACAACGGACCGGGCCCAGGCCGTTTGGGTCACAACGGACCGGGCCCAGGCCGTTTGGGTCACAACGGACCGGGCCCAGGCCGTTTGGGTCAAACGGACCGGGCCCAGGCCGTTTGGGTCAAACGGACCGGGCCCAGGCCGTTTGGGTCAAACGGACCGGGCCCAGGCCGTTTGGGTCACAACGGACCGGGCCCAGGCCGTTTGGGTCAAACGGACCGGGCCCAGGCCGTTTGGGTCACAACGGACCGGGCCCAGGCCGTTTGGGTCACAACGGACCGGGCCCAGGCCGTTTGGGTCACAACGGACCGGGCCCAGGCCGTTTGGGTCACAACGGACCGGGCCCAGGCCGTTTGGGTCAAACGGACCGGGCCCAGGCCGTTTGGGTCAAACGGACCGGGCCCAGGCCGTTTGGGTCACAACGGACCGGGCCCAGGCCGTTTGGGTCACAACGGACCGGGCCCAGGCCGTTTGGGTCACAACGGACCGGGCCCAGGCCGTTTGGGTCACAACGGACCGGGCCCAGGCCGTTTGGGTCAAAACGGACCGGGCCCAGGCCGTTTGGGTCAAACGGACCGGGCCCAGGCCGTTTGGGTCAAACGGACCGGGCCCAGGCCGTTTGGGTCAAAACGGACCGGGCCAGGCCGTTTGGGTCACAACGGACCGGGCCCAGGCCGTTTGGGTCACAAACGGACCGGGCCCAGGCCGTTTGGGTCAAACGGACCGGGCCCAGGCCGTTTGGGTCACAACGGACCGGGCCCAGGCCGTTTGGGTCAAAACGGACCGGGCCCAGGCCGTTTGGGTCAAACGGACCGGGCCCAGGCCGTTTGGGTCAAACGGACCGGGCCAGGCCGTTTGGGTCAAACGGACCGGGCCCAGGCCGTTTGGGTCAAACGGACCGGGCCCAGGCCGTTTGGGTCAAACGGACCGGGCCCAGGCCGTTTGGGTCACAACGGACCGGGCCCAGGCCGTTTGGGTCACAACGGACCGGGCCCAGGCCGTTTGGGTCACAACGGACCGGGCCCAGGCCGTTTGGGTCAAACGGACCGGGCCCAGGCCGTTTGGGTCACAACGGACCGGGCCCAGGCCGTTTGGGTCAAACGGACCGGGCCCAGGCCGTTTGGGTCACAACGGACCGGGCCCAGGCCGTTTGGGTCAAACGGACCGGGCCCAGGCCGTTTGGGTCAAACGGACCGGGCCCAGGCCGTTTGGGTCAAACGGACCGGGCCCAGGCCGTTTGGGTCACGGACCGGGCCCAGGCCGTTTGGGTCAAACGGACCGGGCCCAGGCCGTTTGGGTCACAAACCGGGCCCAGGCCGTTTGGGTCAAACGGACCGGGCCCAGGCCGTTTGGGTCACAACGGACCGGGCCCAGGCCGTTTGGGTCAAACGGACCGGGCCCAGGCCGTTTGGGTCACAACGGACCGGGCCCAGGCCGTTTGGGTCACAACGGACCGGGCCCAGGCCGTTTGGGTCAAACGGACCGGGCCCAGGCCGTTTGGGTCAAACGGACCGGGCCCAGGCCGTTTGGGTCACAACGGACCGGGCCAGGCCGTTTGGGTCAAACGGACCGGGCCCAGGCCGTTTGGGTCAAACGGACCGGGCCCAGGCCGTTTGGGTCACAACGGACCGGGCCCAGGCCGTTTGGGTCACAACGGACCGGGCCCAGGCCGTTTGGGTCAAACGGACCGGGCCCAGGCCGTTTGGGTCACAACGGACCGGGCCCAGGCCGTTTGGGTCACAACGGACCGGGCCCAGGCCGTTTGGGTCAAACGGACCGGGCCCAGGCCGTTTGGGTCAAACGGACCGGGCCCAGGCCGTTTGGGTCAAACGGACCGGGCCCAGGCCGTTTGGGTCACAACGGACCGGGCCCAGGCCGTTTGGGTCACAACGGACCGGCCCAGGCCGTTTGGGTCAAACGGACCGGGCCCAGGCCGTTTGGGTCAAACGGACCGGGCCCAGGCCGTTTGGGTCAAACGGACCGGGCCCAGGCCGTTTGGGTCAAACGGACCGGGCCCAGGCCGTTTGGGTCACAACGGACCGGGCCCAGGCCGTTTGGGTCAACGGACCGGGCCAGGCCGTTTGGGTCAAACGGACCGGGCCCAGGCCGTTTGGGTCAAACGGACCGGGCCCAGGCCGTTTGGGTCACAACGGACCGGGCCCAGGCCGTTTGGGTCAAACGGACCGGGCCCAGGCCGTTTGGGTCAAACGGACCGGGCCCAGGCCGTTTGGGTCACAACGGACCGGGCCCAGGCCGTTTGGGTCAAACGGACCGGGCCCAGGCCGTTTGGGTCAAACGGACCGGGCCCAGGCCGTTTGGGTCAAACGGACCGGGCCCAGGCCGTTTGGGTCACAACGGACCGGGCCCAGGCCGTTTGGGTCACAACGGACCGGGCCCAGGCCGTTTGGGTCACAACGGACCGGGCCCAGGCCGTTTGGGTCAAACGGACCGGGCCCAGGCCGTTTGGGTCAAACGGACCGGGCCCAGGCCGTTTGGGTCACAACGGACCGGGCCCAGGCCGTTTGGGTCAAACGGACCGGGCCCAGGCCGTTTGGGTCACAACGGACCGGGCCCAGGCCGTTTGGGTCACAACGGACCGGGCCCAGGCCGTTTGGGTCACAACGGACCGGGCCCAGGCCGTTTGGGTCACAACGGACCGGGCCCAGGCCGTTTGGGTCAAACGGACCGGGCCCAGGCCGTTTGGGTCAAACGGACCGGGCCCAGGCCGTTTGGGTCAAACGGACCGGGCCCAGGCCGTTTGGGTCACAACGGACCGGGCCCAGGCCGTTTGGGTCAAACGGACCGGGCCCAGGCCGTTTGGGTCAAACGGACCGGGCCCAGGCCGTTTGGGTCACAACGGACCGGGCCCAGGCCGTTTGGGTCAAACGGACCGGGCCCAGGCCGTTTGGGTCACAACGGACCGGGCCCAGGCCGTTTGGGTCACAACGGACCGGGCCCAGGCCGTTTGGGTCAAACGGACCGGGCCCAGGCCGTTTGGGTCACAACGGACCGGGCCCAGGCCGTTTGGGTCACAACGGACCGGGCCCAGGCCGTTTGGGTCAAACGGACCGGGCCCAGGCCGTTTGGGTCAAACGGACCGGGCCCAGGCCGTTTGGGTCAAACGGACCGGGCCCAGGCCGTTTGGGTCAAACGGACCGGGCCCAGGCCGTTTGGGTCAAACGGACCGGGCCCAGGCCGTTTGGGTCAAACGGACCGGGCCCAGGCCGTTTGGGTCAAACGGACCGGGCCCAGGCCGTTTGGGTCAAACGGACCGGGCCCAGGCCGTTTGGGTCACAACGGACCGGGCCCAGGCCGTTTGGGTCAAAACGGACCGGGCCCAGGCCGTTTGGGTCACAACGGACCGGGCCCAGGCCGTTTGGGTCAAAACGGACCGGGCCCAGGCCGTTTGGGTCACAACGGACCGGGCCCAGGCCGTTTGGGTCACAACGGACCGGGCCCAGGCCGTTTGGGTCACAACGGACCGGGCCCAGGCCGTTTGGGTCAAAACGGACCGGGCCCAGGCCGTTTGGGTCAAACGGACCGGGCCCAGGCCGTTTGGGTCACAACGGACCGGGCCCAGGCCGTTTGGGTCAAACGGACCGGGCCCAGGCCGTTTGGGTCAAACGGACCGGGCCCAGGCCGTTTGGGTCACAACGGACCGGGCCCAGGCCGTTTGGGTCACAACGGACCGGGCCCAGGCCGTTTGGGTCAAACGGACCGGGCCCAGGCCGTTTGGGTCAAACGGACCGGGCCCAGGCCGTTTGGGTCACAACGGACCGGGCCCAGGCCGTTTGGGTCAAACGGACCGGGCCCAGGCCGTTTGGGTCACAACGGACCGGGCCCAGGCCGTTTGGGTCACAACGGACCGGGCCCAGGCCGTTTGGGTCAAACGGACCGGGCCCAGGCCGTTTGGGTCAAACGGACCGGGCCCAGGCCGTTTGGGTCACAACGGACCGGGCCCAGGCCGTTTGGGTCAAACGGACCGGGCCCAGGCCGTTTGGGTCAAACGGACCGGGCCAGGCCGTTTGGGTCAAACGGACCGGGCCCAGGCCGTTTGGGTCACAACGGACCGGGCCCAGGCCGTTTGGGTCACAACGGACCGGGCCCAGGCCGTTTGGGTCACAACGGACCGGGCCCAGGCCGTTTGGGTCAAACGGACCGGGCCCAGGCCGTTTGGGTCAAACGGACCGGGCCCAGGCCGTTTGGGTCACAACGGACCGGGCCCAGGCCGTTTGGGTCAAAACGGACCGGGCCCAGGCCGTTTGGGTCACAACGGACCGGGCCCAGGCCGTTTGGGTCACAACGGACCGGGCCCAGGCCGTTTGGGTCAAACGGACCGGGCCCAGGCCGTTTGGGTCAAACGGACCGGGCCCAGGCCGTTTGGGTCACAACGGACCGGGCCCAGGCCGTTTGGGTCAAACGGACCGGGCCCAGGCCGTTTGGGTCACAACGGACCGGGCCCAGGCCGTTTGGGTCAAACGGACCGGGCCCAGGCCGTTTGGGTCAAAACGGACCGGGCCCAGGCCGTTTGGGTCAAACGGACCGGGCCCAGGCCGTTTGGGTCACAACGGACCGGGCCCAGGCCGTTTGGGTCACAACGGACCGGGCCCAGGCCGTTTGGGTCAACGGACCGGGCCCAGGCCGTTTGGGTCAAACGGACCGGGCCCAGGCCGTTTGGGTCACAACGGACCGGGCCCAGGCCGTTTGGGTCACAACGGACCGGGCCCAGGCCGTTTGGGTCACAACGGACCGGGCCCAGGCCGTTTGGGTCACAACGGACCGGGCCCAGGCCGTTTGGGTCAAACGGACCGGGCCCAGGCCGTTTGGGTCAAACGGACCGGGCCCAGGCCGTTTGGGTCACAACGGACCGGGCCCAGGCCGTTTGGGTCAAACGGACCGGGCCCAGGCCGTTTGGGTCAAAACGGACCGGGCCCAGGCCGTTTGGGTCACAACGGACCGGGCCCAGGCCGTTTGGGTCACAACGGACCGGGCCCAGGCCGTTTGGGTCAAACGGACCGGGCCCAGGCCGTTTGGGTCAAACGGACCGGGCCCAGGCCGTTTGGGTCAAACGGACCGGGCCCAGGCCGTTTGGGTCAAACGGACCGGGCCCAGGCCGTTTGGGTCAAACGGACCGGGCCCAGGCCGTTTGGGTCACAACGGACCGGGCCCAGGCCGTTTGGGTCAAACGGACCGGGCCCAGGCCGTTTGGGTCAAACGGACCGGGCCCAGGCCGTTTGGGTCAAACGGACCGGGCCCAGGCCGTTTGGGTCACAACGGACCGGGCCCAGGCCGTTTGGGTCAAACGGACCGGGCCCAGGCCGTTTGGGTCAAAACGGACCGGGCCCAGGCCGTTTGGGTCAAACGGACCGGGCCCAGGCCGTTTGGGTCAAACGGACCGGGCCCAGGCCGTTTGGGTCAAACGGACCGGGCCCAGGCCGTTTGGGTCACAACGGACCGGGCCCAGGCCGTTTGGGTCACAACGGACCGGGCCCAGGCCGTTTGGGTCACAACGGACCGGGCCCAGGCCGTTTGGGTCAAACGGACCGGGCCCAGGCCGTTTGGGTCACAACGGACCGGGCCCAGGCCGTTTGGGTCAAACGGACCGGGCCCAGGCCGTTTGGGTCAAACGGACCGGGCCCAGGCCGTTTGGGTCACAACGGACCGGGCCCAGGCCGTTTGGGTCACAACGGACCGGGCCCAGGCCGTTTGGGTCACAACGGACCGGGCCCAGGCCGTTTGGGTCACAACGGACCGGGCCCAGGCCGTTTGGGTCAAACGGACCGGGCCCAGGCCGTTTGGGTCAAACGGACCGGGCCCAGGCCGTTTGGGTCACAACGGACCGGGCCCAGGCCGTTTGGGTCAAACGGACCGGGCCCAGGCCGTTTGGGTCACAACGGACCGGGCCCAGGCCGTTTGGGTCAAAACGGACCGGGCCCAGGCCGTTTGGGTCAAACGGACCGGGCCCAGGCCGTTTGGGTCAAACGGACCGGGCCCAGGCCGTTTGGGTCAAACGGACCGGGCCCAGGCCGTTTGGGTCAAACGGACCGGGCCCAGGCCGTTTGGGTCAAACGGACCGGGCCCAGGCCGTTTGGGTCAAACGGACCGGGCCCAGGCCGTTTGGGTCACAACGGACCGGGCCCAGGCCGTTTGGGTCAAACGGACCGGGCCCAGGCCGTTTGGGTCAAACGGACCGGGCCCAGGCCGTTTGGGTCAAACGGACCGGGCCCAGGCCGTTTGGGTCAAACGGACCGGGCCCAGGCCGTTTGGGTCACAACGGACCGGGCCCAGGCCGTTTGGGTCAAACGGACCGGGCCCAGGCCGTTTGGGTCAAACGGACCGGGCCCAGGCCGTTTGGGTCAAACGGACCGGGCCCAGGCCGTTTGGGTCACAACGGACCGGGCCCAGGCCGTTTGGGTCACAACGGACCGGGCCCAGGCCGTTTGGGTCACAACGGACCGGGCCCAGGCCGTTTGGGTCAAACGGACCGGGCCCAGGCCGTTTGGGTCAAACGGACCGGGCCCAGGCCGTTTGGGTCAAACGGACCGGGCCCAGGCCGTTTGGGTCAAACGGACCGGGCCCAGGCCGTTTGGGTCACAACGGACCGGGCCCAGGCCGTTTGGGTCAAAACGGACCGGGCCCAGGCCGTTTGGGTCAAACGGACCGGGCCCAGGCCGTTTGGGTCAAACGGACCGGGCCCAGGCCGTTTGGGTCACAACGGACCGGGCCCAGGCCGTTTGGGTCACAACGGACCGGGCCCAGGCCGTTTGGGTCACAACGGACCGGGCCCAGGCCGTTTGGGTCAAACGGACCGGGCCCAGGCCGTTTGGGTCAAACGGACCGGGCCCAGGCCGTTTGGGTCAAACGGACCGGGCCCAGGCCGTTTGGGTCAAACGGACCGGGCCCAGGCCGTTTGGGTCAAACGGACCGGGCCCAGGCCGTTTGGGTCAAACGGACCGGGCCCAGGCCGTTTGGGTCAAACGGACCGGGCCCAGGCCGTTTGGGTCACAACGGACCGGGCCCAGGCCGTTTGGGTCACAACGGACCGGGCCCAGGCCGTTTGGGTCAAACGGACCGGGCCCAGGCCGTTTGGGTCAAACGGACCGGGCCCAGGCCGTTTGGGTCAAACGGACCGGGCCCAGGCCGTTTGGGTCACAACGGACCGGGCCCAGGCCGTTTGGGTCAAACGGACCGGGCCCAGGCCGTTTGGGTCACAACGGACCGGGCCCAGGCCGTTTGGGTCAAACGGACCGGGCCCAGGCCGTTTGGGTCACAACGGACCGGGCCCAGGCCGTTTGGGTCAAACGGACCGGGCCCAGGCCGTTTGGGTCAAACGGACCGGGCCCAGGCCGTTTGGGTCACAACGGACCGGGCCCAGGCCGTTTGGGTCACAACGGACCGGGCCCAGGCCGTTTGGGTCACAACGGACCGGGCCCAGGCCGTTTGGGTCAAACGGACCGGGCCCAGGCCGTTTGGGTCAAACGGACCGGGCCCAGGCCGTTTGGGTCAAACGGACCGGGCCCAGGCCGTTTGGGTCAAACGGACCGGGCCCAGGCCGTTTGGGTCAAACGGACCGGGCCCAGGCCGTTTGGGTCAAACGGACCGGGCCCAGGCCGTTTGGGTCAAACGGACCGGGCCCAGGCCGTTTGGGTCACAACGGACCGGGCCCAGGCCGTTTGGGTCAAACGGACCGGGCCCAGGCCGTTTGGGTCACAAACGGACCGGGCCCAGGCCGTTTGGGTCAAACGGACCGGGCCCAGGCCGTTTGGGTCAAACGGACCGGGCCCAGGCCGTTTGGGTCAAACGGACCGGGCCCAGGCCGTTTGGGTCACAACGGACCGGGCCCAGGCCGTTTGGGTCAAACGGACCGGGCCCAGGCCGTTTGGGTCACAACGGACCGGGCCCAGGCCGTTTGGGTCAAACGGACCGGGCCCAGGCCGTTTGGGTCAAAACGGACCGGGCCCAGGCCGTTTGGGTCAAACGGACCGGGCCCAGGCCGTTTGGGTCAAACGGACCGGGCCCAGGCCGTTTGGGTCAAACGGACCGGGCCCAGGCCGTTTGGGTCAAACGGACCGGGCCCAGGCCGTTTGGGTCACAACGGACCGGGCCCAGGCCGTTTGGGTCACAACGGACCGGGCCCAGGCCGTTTGGGTCACAACGGACCGGGCCCAGGCCGTTTGGGTCACAACGGACCGGGCCCAGGCCGTTTGGGTCAAACGGACCGGGCCCAGGCCGTTTGGGTCAAACGGACCGGGCCCAGGCCGTTTGGGTCAAACGGACCGGGCCCAGGCCGTTTGGGTCACAACGGACCGGGCCCAGGCCGTTTGGGTCACAACGGACCGGGCCCAGGCCGTTTGGGTCAAACGGACCGGGCCCAGGCCGTTTGGGTCAAACGGACCGGGCCCAGGCCGTTTGGGTCACAACGGACCGGGCCCAGGCCGTTTGGGTCAAACGGACCGGGCCCAGGCCGTTTGGGTCACAACGGACCGGGCCCAGGCCGTTTGGGTCAAACGGACCGGGCCCAGGCCGTTTGGGTCAAACGGACCGGGCCCAGGCCGTTTGGGTCACAACGGACCGGGCCCAGGCCGTTTGGGTCACAACGGACCGGGCCCAGGCCGTTTGGGTCACAACGGACCGGGCCCAGGCCGTTTGGGTCAACGGACCGGGCCCAGGCCGTTTGGGTCAAACGGACCGGGCCCAGGCCGTTTGGGTCAAACGGACCGGGCCCAGGCCGTTTGGGTCACAACGGACCGGGCCCAGGCCGTTTGGGTCAAACGGACCGGGCCCAGGCCGTTTGGGTCAAACGGACCGGGCCCAGGCCGTTTGGGTCACAACGGACCGGGCCCAGGCCGTTTGGGTCACAACGGACCGGGCCCAGGCCGTTTGGGTCACAACGGACCGGGCCCAGGCCGTTTGGGTCACAACGGACCGGGCCCAGGCCGTTTGGGTCACAACGGACCGGGCCCAGGCCGTTTGGGTCAAACGGACCGGGCCCAGGCCGTTTGGGTCAAACGGACCGGGCCCAGGCCGTTTGGGTCACAACGGACCGGGCCCAGGCCGTTTGGGTCAAACGGACCGGGCCCAGGCCGTTTGGGTCAAACGGACCGGGCCCAGGCCGTTTGGGTCAAACGGACCGGGCCCAGGCCGTTTGGGTCAAACGGACCGGGCCCAGGCCGTTTGGGTCACAACGGACCGGGCCCAGGCCGTTTGGGTCACAACGGACCGGGCCCAGGCCGTTTGGGTCACAACGGACCGGGCCCAGGCCGTTTGGGTCAAACGGACCGGGCCCAGGCCGTTTGGGTCAAACGGACCGGGCCCAGGCCGTTTGGGTCACAACGGACCGGGCCCAGGCCGTTTGGGTCACAACGGACCGGGCCCAGGCCGTTTGGGTCACAACGGACCGGGCCCAGGCCGTTTGGGTCACAACGGACCGGGCCCAGGCCGTTTGGGTCACAACGGACCGGGCCCAGGCCGTTTGGGTCAAACGGACCGGGCCCAGGCCGTTTGGGTCAAAACGGACCGGGCCCAGGCCGTTTGGGTCAAACGGACCGGGCCCAGGCCGTTTGGGTCAAACGGACCGGGCCCAGGCCGTTTGGGTCACAACGGACCGGGCCCAGGCCGTTTGGGTCACAACGGACCGGGCCCAGGCCGTTTGGGTCACAACGGACCGGGCCCAGGCCGTTTGGGTCAAACGGACCGGGCCCAGGCCGTTTGGGTCACAACGGACCGGGCCCAGGCCGTTTGGGTCACAACGGACCGGGCCCAGGCCGTTTGGGTCACAACGGACCGGGCCCAGGCCGTTTGGGTCACAACGGACCGGGCCCAGGCCGTTTGGGTCAAACGGACCGGGCCAGGCCGTTTGGGTCAAACGGACCGGGCCCAGGCCGTTTGGGTCAAACGGACCGGGCCCAGGCCGTTTGGGTCACAACGGACCGGGCCCAGGCCGTTTGGGTCACAACGGACCGGGCCCAGGCCGTTTGGGTCAAACGGACCGGGCCCAGGCCGTTTGGGTCACAACGGACCGGGCCCAGGCCGTTTGGGTCAAACGGACCGGGCCCAGGCCGTTTGGGTCACAACGGACCGGGCCCAGGCCGTTTGGGTCACAACGGACCGGGCCCAGGCCGTTTGGGTCACAACGGACCGGGCCCAGGCCGTTTGGGTCAAACGGACCGGGCCCAGGCCGTTTGGGTCAAACGGACCGGGCCCAGGCCGTTTGGGTCAAACGGACCGGGCCCAGGCCGTTTGGGTCACAACGGACCGGGCCCAGGCCGTTTGGGTCACAACGGACCGGGCCCAGGCCGTTTGGGTCAAACGGACCGGGCCCAGGCCGTTTGGGTCACAACGGACCGGGCCCAGGCCGTTTGGGTCAAACGGACCGGGCCCAGGCCGTTTGGGTCAAACGGACCGGGCCCAGGCCGTTTGGGTCACAACGGACCGGGCCCAGGCCGTTTGGGTCAAAACGGACCGGGCCCAGGCCGTTTGGGTCAAACGGACCGGGCCCAGGCCGTTTGGGTCACAACGGACCGGGCCCAGGCCGTTTGGGTCACAACGGACCGGGCCCAGGCCGTTTGGGTCAAACGGACCGGGCCCAGGCCGTTTGGGTCACAACGGACCGGGCCCAGGCCGTTTGGGTCAAACGGACCGGGCCCAGGCCGTTTGGGTCAAACGGACCGGGCCCAGGCCGTTTGGGTCAAACGGACCGGGCCCAGGCCGTTTGGGTCAAACGGACCGGGCCCAGGCCGTTTGGGTCAAACGGACCGGGCCCAGGCCGTTTGGGTCAAACGGACCGGGCCCAGGCCGTTTGGGTCAAAACGGACCGGGCCCAGGCCGTTTGGGTCACAACGGACCGGGCCCAGGCCGTTTGGGTCACAACGGACCGGGCCCAGGCCGTTTGGGTCAAACGGACCGGGCCCAGGCCGTTTGGGTCAAACGGACCGGGCCCAGGCCGTTTGGGTCAAACGGACCGGGCCCAGGCCGTTTGGGTCACAACGGACCGGGCCCAGGCCGTTTGGGTCACAACGGACCGGGCCCAGGCCGTTTGGGTCAAACGGACCGGGCCCAGGCCGTTTGGGTCAAACGGACCGGGCCCAGGCCGTTTGGGTCAAACGGACCGGGCCCAGGCCGTTTGGGTCAAAACGGACCGGGCCCAGGCCGTTTGGGTCAAACGGACCGGGCCCAGGCCGTTTGGGTCAAACGGACCGGGCCCAGGCCGTTTGGGTCAAACGGACCGGGCCCAGGCCGTTTGGGTCAAACGGACCGGGCCCAGGCCGTTTGGGTCACAACGGACCGGGCCCAGGCCGTTTGGGTCAAACGGACCGGGCCCAGGCCGTTTGGGTCACAACGGACCGGGCCCAGGCCGTTTGGGTCAAACGGACCGGGCCCAGGCCGTTTGGGTCACAACGGACCGGGCCCAGGCCGTTTGGGTCAAACGGACCGGGCCCAGGCCGTTTGGGTCAAACGGACCGGGCCCAGGCCGTTTGGGTCACAACGGACCGGGCCCAGGCCGTTTGGGTCAAACGGACCGGGCCCAGGCCGTTTGGGTCACAACGGACCGGGCCCAGGCCGTTTGGGTCACAACGGACCGGGCCCAGGCCGTTTGGGTCAAACGGACCGGGCCCAGGCCGTTTGGGTCAAACGGACCGGGCCCAGGCCGTTTGGGTCAAACGGACCGGGCCCAGGCCGTTTGGGTCAAACGGACCGGGCCCAGGCCGTTTGGGTCAAAACGGACCGGGCCCAGGCCGTTTGGGTCAAACGGACCGGGCCCAGGCCGTTTGGGTCAAACGGACCGGGCCCAGGCCGTTTGGGTCAAACGGACCGGGCCCAGGCCGTTTGGGTCAAACGGACCGGGCCCAGGCCGTTTGGGTCAAACGGACCGGGCCCAGGCCGTTTGGGTCACAACGGACCGGGCCCAGGCCGTTTGGGTCAAACGGACCGGGCCCAGGCCGTTTGGGTCAAACGGACCGGGCCCAGGCCGTTTGGGTCAAACGGACCGGGCCCAGGCCGTTTGGGTCACAACGGACCGGGCCCAGGCCGTTTGGGTCAAACGGACCGGGCCCAGGCCGTTTGGGTCACAACGGACCGGGCCCAGGCCGTTTGGGTCACAACGGACCGGGCCCAGGCCGTTTGGGTCAAACGGACCGGGCCCAGGCCGTTTGGGTCACAACGGACCGGGCCCAGGCCGTTTGGGTCACAACGGACCGGGCCCAGGCCGTTTGGGTCACAACGGACCGGGCCCAGGCCGTTTGGGTCACAACGGACCGGGCCCAGGCCGTTTGGGTCACAACGGACCGGGCCCAGGCCGTTTGGGTCAAACGGACCGGGCCCAGGCCGTTTGGGTCAAACGGACCGGGCCCAGGCCGTTTGGGTCAAAACGGACCGGGCCCAGGCCGTTTGGGTCAAACGGACCGGGCCCAGGCCGTTTGGGTCAAACGGACCGGGCCCAGGCCGTTTGGGTCACAACGGACCGGGCCCAGGCCGTTTGGGTCACAACGGACCGGGCCCAGGCCGTTTGGGTCACAACGGACCGGGCCCAGGCCGTTTGGGTCACAACGGACCGGGCCCAGGCCGTTTGGGTCAAACGGACCGGGCCCAGGCCGTTTGGGTCAAACGGACCGGGCCCAGGCCGTTTGGGTCAAACGGACCGGGCCCAGGCCGTTTGGGTCACAACGGACCGGGCCCAGGCCGTTTGGGTCAAACGGACCGGGCCCAGGCCGTTTGGGTCAAAACGGACCGGGCCCAGGCCGTTTGGGTCACAACGGACCGGGCCCAGGCCGTTTGGGTCAAACGGACCGGGCCCAGGCCGTTTGGGTCAAACGGACCGGGCCCAGGCCGTTTGGGTCACAACGGACCGGGCCCAGGCCGTTTGGGTCACAACGGACCGGGCCCAGGCCGTTTGGGTCACAACGGACCGGGCCCAGGCCGTTTGGGTCACAACGGACCGGGCCCAGGCCGTTTGGGTCACAACGGACCGGGCCCAGGCCGTTTGGGTCAAACGGACCGGGCCCAGGCCGTTTGGGTCAAACGGACCGGGCCCAGGCCGTTTGGGTCAAACGGACCGGGCCCAGGCCGTTTGGGTCACAACGGACCGGGCCCAGGCCGTTTGGGTCACAACGGACCGGGCCCAGGCCGTTTGGGTCAAACGGACCGGGCCCAGGCCGTTTGGGTCAAACGGACCGGGCCCAGGCCGTTTGGGTCAAACGGACCGGGCCCAGGCCGTTTGGGTCACAACGGACCGGGCCCAGGCCGTTTGGGTCACAACGGACCGGGCCCAGGCCGTTTGGGTCAAACGGACCGGGCCCAGGCCGTTTGGGTCAAACGGACCGGGCCCAGGCCGTTTGGGTCAAAACGGACCGGGCCCAGGCCGTTTGGGTCAAACGGACCGGGCCCAGGCCGTTTGGGTCAAACGGACCGGGCCCAGGCCGTTTGGGTCAAACGGACCGGGCCCAGGCCGTTTGGGTCAAACGGACCGGGCCCAGGCCGTTTGGGTCAAACGGACCGGGCCCAGGCCGTTTGGGTCAAACGGACCGGGCCCAGGCCGTTTGGGTCAAACGGACCGGGCCCAGGCCGTTTGGGTCACAACGGACCGGGCCCAGGCCGTTTGGGTCAAACGGACCGGGCCCAGGCCGTTTGGGTCACAACGGACCGGGCCCAGGCCGTTTGGGTCACAACGGACCGGGCCCAGGCCGTTTGGGTCAAAACGGACCGGGCCCAGGCCGTTTGGGTCACAACGGACCGGGCCCAGGCCGTTTGGGTCAAACGGACCGGGCCCAGGCCGTTTGGGTCAAACGGACCGGCCCAGGCCGTTTGGGTCAAACGGACCGGGCCCAGGCCGTTTGGGTCAAACGGACCGGGCCCAGGCCGTTTGGGTCAAACGGACCGGGCCCAGGCCGTTTGGGTCAAACGGACCGGGCCCAGGCCGTTTGGGTCAAAACGGACCGGGCCCAGGCCGTTTGGGTCAAAACGGACCGGGCCCAGGCCGTTTGGGTCACAACGGACCGGGCCCAGGCCGTTTGGGTCAAACGGACCGGGCCCAGGCCGTTTGGGTCAAACGGACCGGGCCCAGGCCGTTTGGGTCAAACGGACCGGGCCCAGGCCGTTTGGGTCACAACGGACCGGGCCCAGGCCGTTTGGGTCAAACGGACCGGGCCCAGGCCGTTTGGGTCAAACGGACCGGGCCCAGGCCGTTTGGGTCAAAACGGACCGGGCCCAGGCCGTTTGGGTCAAACGGACCGGGCCCAGGCCGTTTGGGTCAAACGGACCGGGCCCAGGCCGTTTGGGTCACAACGGACCGGGCCCAGGCCGTTTGGGTCACAACGGACCGGGCCCAGGCCGTTTGGGTCAAACGGACCGGGCCCAGGCCGTTTGGGTCAAAACGGACCGGGCCCAGGCCGTTTGGGTCACAACGGACCGGGCCCAGGCCGTTTGGGTCAAACGGACCGGGCCCAGGCCGTTTGGGTCAAACGGACCGGGCCCAGGCCGTTTGGGTCAAACGGACCGGGCCCAGGCCGTTTGGGTCAAACGGACCGGGCCCAGGCCGTTTGGGTCACAACGGACCGGGCCCAGGCCGTTTGGGTCACAACGGACCGGGCCCAGGCCGTTTGGGTCAAACGGACCGGGCCCAGGCCGTTTGGGTCACAACGGACCGGGCCCAGGCCGTTTGGGTCAAAACGGACCGGGCCCAGGCCGTTTGGGTCAAACGGACCGGGCCCAGGCCGTTTGGGTCACAACGGACCGGGCCCAGGCCGTTTGGGTCAAACGGACCGGGCCCAGGCCGTTTGGGTCAAAACGGACCGGGCCCAGGCCGTTTGGGTCAAACGGACCGGGCCCAGGCCGTTTGGGTCAAACGGACCGGGCCCAGGCCGTTTGGGTCAAACGGACCGGGCCCAGGCCGTTTGGGTCACAACGGACCGGGCCCAGGCCGTTTGGGTCACAAACGGACCGGGCCCAGGCCGTTTGGGTCAAACGGACCGGGCCCAGGCCGTTTGGGTCAAACGGACCGGGCCAGGCCGTTTGGGTCAACGGACCGGGCCCAGGCCGTTTGGGTCAAACGGACCGGGCCCAGGCCGTTTGGGTCAAAACGGACCGGGCCCAGGCCGTTTGGGTCAAAACGGACCGGGCCCAGGCCGTTTGGGTCAAACGGACCGGGCCCAGGCCGTTTGGGTCAAAACGGACCGGGCCCAGGCCGTTTGGGTCAAACGGACCGGGCCCAGGCCGTTTGGGTCACAACGGACCGGGCCCAGGCCGTTTGGGTCAAACGGACCGGGCCCAGGCCGTTTGGGTCAAAACGGACCGGGCCCAGGCCGTTTGGGTCACAACGGACCGGGCCCAGGCCGTTTGGGTCAAACGGACCGGGCCCAGGCCGTTTGGGTCACAACGGACCGGGCCCAGGCCGTTTGGGTCACAACGGACCGGGCCCAGGCCGTTTGGGTCAAACGGACCGGGCCCAGGCCGTTTGGGTCACAACGGACCGGGCCCAGGCCGTTTGGGTCAAACGGACCGGGCCCAGGCCGTTTGGGTCACAACGGACCGGGCCCAGGCCGTTTGGGTCAAACGGACCGGGCCCAGGCCGTTTGGGTCACAACGGACCGGGCCCAGGCCGTTTGGGTCAAACGGACCGGGCCCAGGCCGTTTGGGTCAAACGGACCGGGCCCAGGCCGTTTGGGTCACAACGGACCGGGCCCAGGCCGTTTGGGTCAAAACGGACCGGGCCCAGGCCGTTTGGGTCACAACGGACCGGCCCAGGCCGTTTGGGTCAAACGGACCGGGCCCAGGCCGTTTGGGTCACAACGGACCGGGCCCAGGCCGTTTGGGTCACAACGGACCGGGCCCAGGCCGTTTGGGTCAAACGGACCGGGCCCAGGCCGTTTGGGTCACAACGGACCGGGCCCAGGCCGTTTGGGTCACAACGGACCGGGCCCAGGCCGTTTGGGTCAAACGGACCGGCCCAGGCCGTTTGGGTCACAACGGACCGGGCCCAGGCCGTTTGGGTCAAACGGACCGGGCCCAGGCCGTTTGGGTCACAACGGACCGGGCCCAGGCCGTTTGGGTCACAACGGACCGGGCCCAGGCCGTTTGGGTCAAACGGACCGGGCCCAGGCCGTTTGGGTCAAACGGACCGGGCCCAGGCCGTTTGGGTCACAACGGACCGGGCCCAGGCCGTTTGGGTCACAACGGACCGGGCCCAGGCCGTTTGGGTCAAAACGGACCGGGCCCAGGCCGTTTGGGTCAAACGGACCGGGCCCAGGCCGTTTGGGTCAAAGGACCGGGCCCAGGCCGTTTGGGTCACAACGGACCGGGCCCAGGCCGTTTGGGTCACAACGGACCGGGCCCAGGCCGTTTGGGTCACAACGGACCGGGCCCAGGCCGTTTGGGTCAAAACGGACCGGGCCCAGGCCGTTTGGGTCAAACGGACCGGGCCCAGGCCGTTTTGGGTCAAAACGGACCGGGCCAGGCCGTTTGGGTCAAACGGACCGGGCCCAGCCGTTTGGGTCAAAACCGGCCCAGTTTGGGTCAAACGGACCGGGCCCAGGCCGTTTGGGTCAACACGCCGGGCCCAGGCCGTTTGGGTCACAACGGACCGGCCCAGGCCGTTTGGGTCAAAACGGACCGGGCCCAGGCCGTTTGGGTCACAACGGACCGGGCCAGGCCGTTTGGGTCACAACGGACCGGGCCCAGGCCGTTTGGGTCACAACGGACCGGGCCCAGGCCGTTTGGGTCAAACGGACCGGGCCCAGGCCGTTTGGGTCACAACGGACCGGGCCCAGGCCGTTTGGGTCAAAACGGACCGGGCCCAGGCCGTTTGGGTCAAAACGGACCGGGCCCAGGCCGTTTGGGTCACAACGGACCGGCCCCAGGCCGTTGGGTCACAACGGACCGGGCCCAGGCCGTTTTGGGTCAAACGGACCGGGCCAGGCCGTTTGGGTCACAACGGACCGGGCCAGGCCGTTTGGGTCAAACGGACCGGGCCCAGGCCGTTTGGGTCACAAACGGACCGGGCCCAGGCCGTTTGGGTCACAACGGGCCAGGCCGTTTGGGTCAAACGGACCGGGCCCAGGCCGTTGGTCACAACGGACCGGGCCCAGGCCGTTGGGTCAACGGACGGGCCCAGGCCGTTTGGGTCAAACGGACCGGGCCAGGCCGTTTGGGTCAAAGGACCCCCAGCCGTTTGGGTCAAACGGACCGGGCCCAGGCCGTTTGGGTCAAAACGGACCGGGCCCAGGCCGTTTGGGTCACAACGGACCGGCCCAGGCCGTTTGGGTCAAACGGACCGGGCCCAGGCCGTTTGGGTCACAACGGACCGGGCCCAGGCCGTTTGGGTCAAACGGACCGGGCCCAGGCCGTTTGGTCAACGGACCGGCCAGGCCGTTTGGGTCACAACGGACCGGCCCAGGCCGTTTGGGTAAAACGGACCCGGGCCAGCCGTTTGGGTCAAAAGGACCGGGCCCAGCCGTTGGGTCAAACGGACCGGCCCAGGCCGTTTGGGTCACAACGGACCGGGCCCAGGCGTTTGGGTCAAAACGGACCGGGCCCAGGCCGTTTGGGTCACAACGGACCGGGCCCAGGCCGTTTGGGTCAAAACGGACCGGGCCCCAGGCGTTTGGGTCACAACGGACCGGCCCAGGCCGTTTGGTACAACGGACCGGCCCGTTTGGTCAGGGGGCCCAGGCCGTTTGGGTCAAACGGACCGGGCCAGGCCGTTTGGGTCACAACGGACCGGCCCAGGCCGTTTGGGTCAAAACGGGCCGGGCCAGGCCGTTTGGGTCAAAACGGACCGGCCCAGGCCGTTTGGGTCAACGGACCGGGCCCAGGCCGTTTGGGTCAAAACGGACCGGGCCCAGGCCGTTTGGGTCAAACGGACCGGCCAGGCCGTTTGGGTCAAACGGACCGGGCCCAGGCCGTTTGGGTCAACGACCACGGACCGCCAGGCCGTTTGGGTCAAAACGGACCGGCCCAGGCCGTTTGGGTCAACGACCGGGCCCAGCCGTTTGGGTCACAACGGACCGGGCCCAGGCCGTTTGGGTCACAACGGACCGGGCCCAGGCCGTTTGGGTCAAAACGGACCGGGCCCAGGCCGTTTGGTCAAAACGCGGCCCAGGCCGTTTGGGTCACAACGGACCGGGCCCAGGCCGTTTGGGTCACAAAGGACCGGGCCCAGGCGTTTGGGTCAAACGGACCGGGCCGTTTGGTCAACGGACCGGCCAGGCGTTTGGGTCACAACGGACCGGGCAGGCGTTTGGGTCAAAACGGACCGGGCCAGGCCGTTGGGTCACAACGGACCGGGCCAGGCCGTTTGGTCACAACGGACCGGGCCCAGGCCGTTTGGGTCACAACGGACCGGGCCCAGCCGTTTGGGTCAAAACGGACCGGCCCAGGCCGTTTGGGTCAAACGGACCGGGCCCAGGCCGTTTGGGTCACAACGGACCGGGCCCAGGCCGTTTGGGTCACAACGGACCGGCCCAGGCCGTTTGGGTCACAACGGACCGGGCCCAGGCCGTTTGGGTCAAAAGGACCGGGCCAGGCCGTTTGGGTCAAAACGGACCGGGCCCAGGCCGTTTGGGTCATAAAACGCGCGGCCAGGCGTTTGGGTCAAACGGACCGGCCCAGGTTTGGGTCAAAACGGACCGGGCCAGGCCGTTTGGTCAAAACGGACCGGCCCAGGCCGTTTGGTCAAAACGGACCGGGCCAGGCCGTTTGGGTCACAACGGACCGGGCCCAGGCCGTTTGGGTCAAACGGACCGGGCCCAGGCCGTTTGGGTCACAAACGGACCGGGCCCAGGCCGTTGGGTCAACAAACGGACCGGGCCCAGGCCGTTTGGGTCAACGGACCGGGCCCAGGCCGTTTGGTCACAAACGGACCGGGCCAGGCCGTTTGGGTCAAAATCGGACCGGGCCCAGGCCGTTTGGGTCAAAACGGACCGGGCCCAGGCCGTTTGGGTCAAACGGACCGGGCCAGGCCGTTTGGGTCACAACGGACCGGGCCAGGCCGTTTGGGTCAAAACGGACCGGGCCCAGGCCGTTTGGGTCCAAAACGGACCGGGCCCAGGCCGTTTGGGTCAAAACGGACCGGGCCAGGCCGTTGGGTCAAACGGACCGGGCCCAGGCCGTTTGGGTCACAAACGGACCGGGCCAGGCCGTTTGGGTCAAACGGACCGGGCCCAGGCCGTTGGGTCAACCGGACCGGCCAGCCGTTTGGGTCAACGACCGGGCCCAGGCCGTTTGGTCACGGACCGGGCCCAGGCCGGTTTGGGTCACAACGGACCGGGCCCAGGCCGTTTGGGTCAAACGGACCGGCCCAGGCGTTT
>CAAHFI010151303.1:0-14073 GCA_900893395.1 Euglena gracilis
TTCCTACGTGGTCCGAAATTGGTGTTTCCAAAAATTTCAGCTGCATCACTTTTGAAGGGCTCATAATTCGAGATGGAGGGGGAATCGAGGAAAATGAGCAGAGACCTGTTTTTGATGGGCAGGAAGAATACAGCGCATGTCCGAGACCTCAACAAGGTACACAGCTGAAGTTAGAGTGCTGCAAAAACTCAAAAAAAAGTGGCACCACACAAAAAACTTTAAACGGAATGTACATGTACAAACATACGTACGCACGTACGTACTTACATACATATGTATGCACGTGTATTTGTAGGCACACATGTACAACGAGTCATGGCCAGTTTCCCCCCCCCAGGACCCCCCCAGGACCCCCAGGACCCCCCCAAGACCACCGGGGGGGGGGGGGGGGCGGTACCCACAGGACCCACTGACCGTGGAGTTCCGGGCGCCTTCGGTGGCGCCCGCTACCGCGGGGGGGGGGCTACCGCCCCCCCCCCCCGGACCCCCCGGTCTCAAAATACCTCATCTTTGTGGTGTAAAAATTTTGCCAAAAATTGTGGGACTCCCCCCTGACCCCCAGGACAGGGTCCCGGGGGGGGGGGGGACTGGCCATAAGTGTACATTTGGCAGCTTTTAACCACCGCCCCTAGGGGGCAATATTAAAACGAGGTCCAAACCCCGCGTTTGAGAAGATGCGGCATTTTCCGGGTCTTTTACAGAGACGTCCCACATAAATGCGTTGTGTCGAACGCATTCTCCGGGGTTAGGGTTTGGGTAAATTGTTTCGGGATGGGGTTTGGGGTTAGGGGGTTAGGAATTAGGGTTTCGGACGTTACGCCTGAGTTTAGGCCAAATTTAGGGCGGAATTTAGGCTTGAGTTTAGGACCGTTGGGACGCTGGACACCCCCCCCGTGTTTGACTTAACTTGATTTTCAATTATATCTTTTGAAATTTTGAAGATGTGTTTTATGTGGAAATTCCAAAACACATCAAAAAATGGGCAACATGCTCAAAGTGAGGTAAAAAATCATTTTCTGGCGCAACCCCAACCGTCAATGGTGGACTCGCCAACCCCAGCCGTCTAGGCCAGGCCACAATTGCACCAGGTCATTGTCAAAGGAAATCAATTATATTTTAGTGAAGTGTCACTGCTTCTCGCATGTGAATGCCAAAGTGGTCTACCCGGGGGCATCCAGCCACAGAGCATTGTGTTGTGTTTTTGCGCTTCCACTTTTTTGCGCTTCCACGGCATTTTAATTACCAAAAGAATCCGTCCACAAACAGGTGAATTTTCGAAAAGCATCGCCTGCTGAAATTGCTTTGTTGGCAGCCGGGGGAGGGGACAAGATCGTTTAAAGAAAATTAAGAAACCTTCCTTAAGCGGACCCTGGCCCAGACCCTTTGGCCGGGTGTGGGATAAGATCGGGGGGGAGGCATTACTCTCACCCAAATCTGCACACGACAGGCCGCGGTTAATCAAACAATGAAAGGCCACAAACCACCTCACAAACAAGGCAAACAAAAGAGGGTTAAACTCTGCTGGATGTGAGAAACACCATGGTGAAACCAATGAAGCTCCATTGCTTGCCTGCGCACCTCAAATTTGAACGGGGGTGGTTCGGGTCACGGGGCGGGGGGTCATGGGGGGGTCATGGGGGGAACACCACATTTTGGTGGCAAAATTAGGAATCACAGAGCCGGAATTTTTGTTGAAAAATTCCACAAATTAGGAATTACCACACCTGAAATTAGGAGTTTGACACCAAATTAGGAATCACCAAACCCAAATTCACCTCAAAATTAGGGATCTGCCTGAGAATTTATCAAAATTTCGCCGAAAAGGGTCCTTGTTCGGGTCACGGGGGGTCACGGGGGGGGGAGGGGTCACGGGGGGGTCACGGGGCACTCCCAACTCAGAGGGATCAGTTGGGAAAAAATTGCCGTCGCAGCTCACAGAAGAAATTTTTGTAAAAGAGGATTTTGAAAAGCCCGAAGACGCGTCAGGTTATGGGATTTAACGGACCTCGCAATGAGGCTCGATCCAAACCCAAACCCGACGACATGCACGATCCTTCAAAGATTGCTGCCATCATAGCTGGCGGTTTTTTTTGTTTTTTTAAAAAAAACGTTTTTTTTGTTTTTTATTAAAAAAAAACAGGCAAAAAAAACGGCAAAAAAAACAAAGGGGAAAACGATGGTCCAAATTTTTGCCTTTGATTGCAAGGGTGAACCAATCTTAGCTCAAATGACTTGAAAAACCAATACTTTTGGAGGTCTTCAACAAGAATGGTCAAAATAGGGCATTTTTCTGCCATTTTGGGATGTTTCAACTTGAAACATCCCAAATTTGGTGTCTTTCTTTCCTGAGGAAGGGCAAAAAAAACGCTAAAATTAAAGGCAAAATTTTTTTTGCCCTGGACCCTCAATGGCGTTTTTTTGTTTTTTTTTAAAAAAAATGTTTTTTTTTAAAAAAAAAACGTGTTTTTTTTTTGACTTCGTTTTAAACGAAGTGCCAGCTATGGCTGCCATTTTTGCAAAGGAGACCCATCCCCCACATCGCCTTGGCAAGCCTTTTCTTGAAGTGCCAACAGATGAACGCCTTCATCGTCAATTCACCCCACAATACTGAGGGACAATATGAGAAGCCACCCGCCGAATAACACCGAAAAATGCCAATCAATATCAACATTCTCACAATTCCTCCACAACAACAAAGCAAAATGGGCTCCTTCGGGTTCTTCTGTGTTTTGCCATCTCCTCCATCGAGTATGGTCCTCTGTTGTCCCTGTGGGAAAAGGCTCAAATGGAGGTACTGCAAACGTCTGGTTCGCCAACTGCCCGTGCTTCCATAGATGTTTTGAACTGGTTCTCTTCTAAGCTTTTGTGAGCTCCCCATGTCAAAGGGGGTTTAGGGGGGTGTTCCCCCCGCCCCCCGCGTCCCCCCGCGTCCCGGATTTTGTGGCTGGGCACGTTTTTTTTGGTTGACCAAAGGAAAATTACGTACAAATTTAGGTGACGCCAAAGAAAATGTGTGGGGGTGGTTGGGCCACGGTTCTCCCCCGCCCCACCCCCCGCGTCCCCCGCCCCGCGTCCCCCCCCGCCGCGTCCCCCCCCGTCCCGAACCACCCCCTAGGCTTTTCTCGCCTGGCATTGAGATCGCGTTTGAGATGCATCCTGTTTTCCTTCACAAGGAGTGTCTGTGTTCAGAAATGGTTTTGTTTCCTTTTTCAAGCGCCTTGTTGGTGAATTTTTCCTACCTCAGACCCGCAAGTGTTGCACCGGGATTTGTCTCATTTTGATATGTCCATCATTTTGTCTCTGTTCAGTTTTGAATTTCAAAGTGTGATCCATGAGGTTGGGGGAGGATCACACCCGCGTGAGGTTGTGATTGTGACCGATGGGTCGCAAGTGGGGCAATCAAATTGGGTATGCTGCTGTCATCCTAGAGTCCGATGGAGTGTTGGGGCTATTTTGGGTCATTCTGAAGTCTTCGATGGGGGGTCGGCACGCCGTGGCGAGGGGTCCGGCTAGGGGGGGGGGAGGGGGGGTTTTTGGCGTTTTTTTTGGCGTGGCGAGGGGGTCCCGGATGGGGGGGGGAGGGGTGCGCGGGGGTTTGCCAAGAAAATTTTCTTTGGCGCGGCTAACATGGCGTGGCGAGGGGGTCTGAAAAGGGGGGGAGGGGGGGTAAATGGCGTGGCGAGGGGGTCGGTGAGGGGGGGGGGAGGGGTGTGCCGACCCCCGATGCTTCGTCATGGGTTGCTGAATGGTTTGCGAAGTTGCTGGGGGTTTGCATGGTAGCTAAACTTGGGAAGAGATTCTTCATGACCGCAAATAATCTGTCAATTCACGGTTTTGATGGAGTGCATAAACACACAGGCCCCATGTTATTGACTGTTGTGTTCACATAATTTTGCGCTTCTCACGCTCTTACGCCTCGGAGGGTCCCTCCCTGCCCAACATGACACCAATTGGCTCTCCCCGATCTCCCCGGCACAGAAGGAGGCCGATCGACTGGCTGGCTACAAAGAGGAGGGGCGATGCTTTCGCACTTTGGTCAGACAGGCAACCATCAAACCCCGATACTTCTCAATCAACCCATCTATTCTGTCGTCCATCACGCTCAGAATCCAAATCCCCACCGTACGAAAAAATTCTTTGCAAGTGTAGAACATACCAAAATTGGTTTTGACAGTCCCAGCAGAGTACACCAACTGGTCCCTCCGCCAAGGCTCTTTGGGCCCACGAGCGTTGGATTCTGGCTAGCATGTAGCTCCACCCATCCTGTCCTCTTGCAGCCCACCTTGCTGCGGAGAATGGGGGTCTGTCAGGCCATGCGGTGTTTGGACAAAACATTGCATGGAAGATAAAAACCAACCCCCATGCCTGTGAGGGGGTGTTGATGGAAAAGAAGGATAATTCTTGCGGATTCACATTACAACATCCTGCGACGGTGCAAAGTCTTCGTCTATTCCATGCCTTTCCGATCTGGCATTCCATGGCTGCTATCAAGGATTATATCAAGGAAAAGAATTTGCATCAAACCGGCTTCTGTGTTGGGTGAAATTGCCATTCATGAAGGAGTGATGATTGGATTGGCAAAAACGGAGTGGGAGGGGTAATTGTTTTGGGATGAGTTACCCAGCCATCAAATAGCGTGCGTGTTGTGGATTCGTTCGTCTTCACTCATGACCTCCACCTTTGATGGAGCGAAGTGTCCTTTTTGTAAGCTTGGGGTCTCTCATTGGCCTTCCAATTTCGCCATTTGTTTCCCTTTTTGGCTGCATCGGCATGAGCTACCACCCCCCCCCCTTTAATTTGAGCAAACCTACGGGCCAAAGGACCCCCCAAATGCTCAAATAAGGGGGGGTCAAATAAGGGGGGGTTCAAAAATTCCTTTGGAAATAGGGCAAAAAAAATTTCGGCGCCTTCGGCGCATGAAAATTTTTTTTCCCGGACCCAAATGCTCAATTAAGGGGGGGGCAAATAAAGGGGGGGGGGTAAACTTCGAGTCTGTGACCATCACGCCACTAGGTCTCTGGTTGGCCACTGGTGTGGAAACCTCTGGTGCCATGTTTTGATGCAAGATGCTCCTGGACCTTGTTGTTTGCCCTCCTCTAATATCAAGAACGTCTTAAACAAAGACTCTGACCTGAGTCTGCGTTTTGAAACGCAGACTCAGGTCAGAGTCTGCATTGAAGACGCAGTTATTTAAGGCTGTGTTTATAAAGCAAAATGGCTTTGGTCAAAGTCTGTGTTTCTCAACCTCGACGACGGACGGCAGACCGACAACATATCGTCGTCCTATCCTCTACTTTTATCCAATTAGGAATTTGCATGCCATTTGGGTCCAAAAATAGGTCCAATTAGGAATTTTCAACCAATTTTTTGTGTTTTTGATTCCTAATTGAGTGGCAAATTCCTAATTAATGCAGTTTTTTGTTCTTTTTTGGGATCCCGAATTGGGCTCAGAGTGGGGTCGCGGGGGGTCGCGGGGGGTCGCGGGGGGTCGCGGGGAAACACCCCCTATGCGAGCGCGTCGCCCGTGTCGGCAGGCTGTTCTTTGTTGACATCAATATCGAGGTCAACCGCCAGTGGCCGCACAGGGTCCACCCCTTGTAGGGCAAACATCTGCTGGGCGCATCTTCCCACCGATGGCCACTTCTGTCTTGGTGTGTACTCCATGCTCTCTGAGGACCATAGCCAGCGCGTTGTGCACAGCGTTGTGACGTTGCACGAGTTTGTTCTTTGCAGCATACCATGCCCCCCCATATAAGACCCCCCCTGTTTGGAAGCGCAGGCGTCTCAGTGCACGCGACTCTGGGCGATATATACCAATTTTTTCGTCCATCACAGTTCCTTCATGATGGCCACCCAGCGATGCCCGCTCAGATGCCCGCAAGGGGGGTTTTCGAGGGCGGCGGACCCGAAAAAGCGGCCCTCATCCCGCCGAAACACGGCGGGGGGCCAAAAACGGCCAGGCCGAATTTTCCCTTCCCCTGGGCTAGGGGAACCACTGCCGCCTGGTCGCGGCCATTGCCATTTCTCCGCGACAATGACCCGACAGAGCCCACTGAGAGGCCCCTCAGGGGGGTTTTTGAGGTCGCCAAGTCCGAATATCTACTCAAATCGCCGCAGTGGAGCCGCCAGAGCCGGCTTTCGTCTAGACCGTTCTGGTGGAGAGCGGAGCCTCAAGCTCCTCGCTCACTTCAACATACGGGCATTGGTGTTTTCTCCAAGCCACCAAAAGCGGCCAAGTAAGGGGTTTTTGAGGTCGCTGAGTTCAATTATCTTCTCGGATGGACGTGGTGGAGCCGGCAAACCAGGGGGAGGCGCAATTCTCGGGCCAGGGCCATCCAGGCCGAACGTCTGCATATCTCGGAGCGGCCAAACGGCCAGTGCCTACCTCAGCCAAGGGCAAGGACCTGACGGACAGCGACCACTTCGTCGCCCCCCGGACCTACCGCCCTGGCACGAGTGCGTTTCCACCGAATCCAAGACATCCAAAACATTCTGGGCGGAACCACTACGTGGCGCCCCGGACGGTGGCATTGCCTGTGTCCGCGGAAAGCATGTCCAAAACCGGGCGAGGGTGTCTCTATCGTGCGGAGACGTCGAAAGCAACCCTGGCCCCCCAGCTGGCCGCAAACGCCCGTAGAAGCGGCAAATGCTACGGCGGCCCCGGTCAACCAACCCAACGCCGCCCCGATGTGCGGCGACCTAGCGCACCCAATTGACGACATCCCAGCATCAATGGTGATCGATGAGACGGGGAACAACAACGACCTCCGCCACACGGGCGCAAACAGAATCCGGGTGCCACCGAACTGTGGCAACCCGCAAGAAATCCTGCTGTCGCGAGCTCACACAGTTCTTCATGTACCTGCGTCGACGCAACGCGATGTCACGGAAACCCTGGCGGACGTCCTCACAGAGTACGTGGCCCGCCCAACTTCGGATGCGCTCTACGGCGTGCTAGCGTTCCCCAAACTCGTGTTACGCACTGTCCCCACGAGCGGACGAGAGGCAGCCGAAGACGTGGCCTCCGCCATTCGGCGTCGAGTGAAGATGTTCCGCCAAGGTGACTACGCCACTTACTGACTGAGCTTAACAGCGCCACAAAGCTTCCCCGGCCCACCATTGAAACAAGAGCGGCCAAACGAGCCCGCACTGAACCGTCCACTTTGCCGGACGCTGTCTTGCGCAAGGCCAGAAGCCTCGTTGGTGAGGGAGCGCCGGCGAAGGCTCTGCAACTCCTCCTGTCAGACGGAACCCACCGATCCACTGACCCCGCGGTGTGGACCCGACTGCAAGAGCTACACCCACCCGGTCGCCCAGTACAGTTGGATGCCCTACCTAGGAGAATACCGGCTTTTCCCGATGGGCAACAGATCCGATGGAGGAACTGTTACGCGATGCCATCCTGCGCTTCCCACGCACCTCAGCCCCCGGACCTTCCGGTCTGCGACCCTGCCATCTTCAGGATGCTGTGCGGCGACCTGGCCATGGTGCTCGCCTCTTGACGGCTCTTGCAGGGCTAACTGCGGCGTGGGTGGATGGCGCCTTGCCCACGGACCACGCGCCTTGGTGGTGTGCAGCAAATCTGACTCCATTGCGCAAAAAAGACGATGGTGTGCGGCCCATCGCGGTGGGGGACACATTGCGCAGACTGGTGGGCAAGGCCCTCCTTCGTACCGGGGTTGCCAAGGATCAAGTCGGCCGCTTGGCACCTGTGCAAGCAGGGGTGGGCATACCCAACGCTGCCGAGTCCATTGCGTTGGGGGCGCAGAACCTCATCAGGCGGCTAGATGTGGGCGGAAATTGGGCAGTACTGCAGGTGGATCTGAAAAATGCGTTCAACTGCCTCGACCGGACCGTCATCCTACAAGAGGCCCAAACGCGCACACCAGCCCTCTTCAACTATATGCGGTTCGCATATGGCCAGCCTGCACCACTCTTCAGTGAAGGCCGCACACTCGCCTCCACACGGGGGACACACCAAGGCTGCCCCCTGGGCCCAATCGGGTTCGCCGTTGGGCTGCAGCCTATCGTGGAGACCATCAGCAAAGAGGCCGAACTGTCATGGTCTGTCTGGTACCTGGACGACGGCCTACTCGTGGGGGAGCCGAAGGGCTTGCAGAAATGCTTGGACTTCCTTCAGCACGAAGCCGGACGCACAGGAGTGCAGCTGAATCTGGCCAAGTGTGTGGCGTGGGGCCCTGCCGCCGCATCCTTGCCGTCCCGCGAGCACATCCAAGTTGTCCCCTGGGAACCTGGATCCGGGATCACCATCCTGGGCTGCCCGGTGGACTTCCCCACAACCGCTGAACAGACAATCCGAGCCTGGACTGACGCCACCTCCAAACTTGAAGAGGCAGCTGACCTGGTGACCTCCGTGGCCGATGCTCAACTAGCCCACCACCTGCTCGGTCCTGCCTAGACGGATGCCGTGTTAACCACCTTTTGCGCGCCTCAGATTCCTACCAGGCACAAACGGAGGTCACACGCTGTGGGGAAACCATCTTCGCGCCTTCGAAGACGTTTTGGGGCAGGCACTCACCGCAGACCAAAGGCAGCAAGCAGCCCTGCCATTGGCACAAGGCGGATGCGGGTTAAAGATCCCGGCCGCATGCCAAGGAGCCGCGCGGACAGCAGCCTTGGCAAACTTTCACACACATGGACACAAGAAAGTTGCGTGTCCCGACTACGCAGCAAAGCCTGACGACAGGATGTGCCAACAGGCTGCCAATGACTTGTGCTCATCTCTGGGACCTAATCACCCTGAGAGCAGACGCCTGCTGAACTCCGCCAGCTTCGCAGCCGCCTCTAGCAACGACACCTCCCAGAAGTGGTGGCAAACACAGCTGTCGCGCGCAACAGTTGACGGGCTGATCGACAGAATTGCACCTCGAGATCAGGCACGACTCCTGGAGCAGTCCAACGGCGTCGGACACGGCTGGATGGCTGCTGCGCCCAACAGTGCCCTACACACGGTGATCGACCCTGTTGATTATTGCCTTGGACTGAAGTGGTGGCTAGGCCTCCCACTGGCAGACACCCCAGGTGTGTGCGCGGGGTGCCAAGCCCCCACAGATATCCACGGGGACCACGACATGTGTTGCATACGCAACAACTTCGCCAACCGGCACAACGCCGTTCAGGACGCATTATTCAACCTCCTGTCCGCAAACGGCCAAGGTGTCCAGCGAGAGGTCCCGGTCCCAAACCAACCAGACGCTTCACTACGCCCTGCAGACCTCCTGCTCGCATCCTGGCAGGATGGTAAACCCACGGCGGTCGACATCACCGTGGCGCACGGGTGGCAGTCGGCAGAACGTGGAGTTAGCAGGGAGCGATGGAGGTCTTTCCTCAAGCGCCGGGAGGCAGCTAAGCACACTAAATACGACGTTCCATGCCGGAATGGCGGATGGTCCTTCGCAACCCTGGCCCTGGGAACGTGGGGGGGTTGGGACCTGAGAGTGCGAAGCTGCTCGCTCGCATGATCAAGCGAACAACAACTTGGGACCAAGGGGACGTCCGCTCCAATCGCCAGGCAGAGAGCTACCAACTCCTATCCCTGGCCTTGTTTCGTCAGATAATCCAGCTCCTGCGCCCCAAACACGTCCTACGTTGACCTCCACCACATCCACCGCGCTGTGGCACTAGCTAACACAGACGACGTCTACAAGGTCAACAAGCAGCCAAAAGCACGCACCACACCCAAGCCACGCTGCGACAAAGAGCAGCACAGCCCAGAACAACAACAAGAGACGAACCGCAACTGTCCCAGTGTCTACCAGCTGCTCCACTACCAGCCTGGCCCAGCCGCTTCGGCCATCAACCAGCGAAGCACGCTCACCACCGCATCGTCGACAAACCAGGGCAACGGCATCACTCCCCACACCCAGCCTCCCGGTCACCCTCGTACCCCGGCCACTAAAGCCCCCGCGGCCTCTGCCTCTGCTTAACCACTTCTGACTATCCATGGGGTCGCCCCATCTGTACATAGCTTCCCTCTCCCCTGAACACTCAAATCCAGTAGGCTGTGCCACTGGTCGGTGGACTCGGTTCGCCCCACCACCAATTTTTTTGGTCCGGCCGGCTCGCAAGACAGACATTGGTCCGGCTTGAAGGACGGCTGGCGAAAAAATGTTTCGTCCGGATGGACGGTTGGGCGTCCAGCATTGGTCCGCTGAAGAGGTCCGGACGGCTCGGACGGCTAGCCAGCCAGCCGCCCCCATAGGTGTAACAACCCCATGGAGGCAAGGACGTCGCCATGAGAAAGCCAATTGTTTGATGTGGACTCTCTCCTTCGAAGTCGATGTCCTGCCCTCTTGGTGTGATGTCCTCCGTTTTGCCTCCGGGGGGCTCTCGAGTTGATGTCGCTGTCGTGGCTGTCTGTCGTGTCCTCCATATTTGTCTCCATTGGAGGCCGAACCCGGTCCAATGGGGCGAGAAAAATGAAGCAGTGGCCGGGGGTGGTCAAAAAGCACTTGGGGTTTTCTTTTTGCATCCCCCCCCCATCCCGGTTTGCGTCCGAGTTTTTGCCACCTAAATCCTAGTAATTTTTAGTTAATTAGTAATTTAAATCCTAGTAATAAAAAATCCTAGTAATTTTAATCAAACTTCGATTTTTTTTGCAAATTCCAAAATTGGACCGAACCCAAACTTCATAATTTGAAAACTTGGTTGTGATCGTTTCACCAAAAATCGTGAACGAGCAATTCAACTGTCGGCAAATTTTTAATTCGCGCCGTGAAATGGTGGTGATTCTCCCAATCACCACAACCCCAGCGTTCAATACAAAGAGGGTGCACAGTTTCAGCTTGCGGCCCCCCCACCCCTCCCTCCTGCATCAGAGGGGAGGGGGGTTCCAATCCAGACCCCCCTCCACGCCAGGACCACCCCCAGACCGACACTGGGAGGGACTCCTGCCCTCAAAAGGTCAAATTTTTCCTTCCGGTGCTTTCCCCCCATTTTTTTTTTCATTTTTGACAATCCCCCCCAAAATGCCAAAAATGGCACTTTTGGCCATTTTGGGGCATGTACAGTGGCAGAAAAGGTGTTCTGAACACGTGAAACGTGTTCTGAACACGTTTTTGACGCCGTACACGTGGACGAACACGGTTTTCTGCACAAAAAACCGTGTTCTGAACACGGTTTTTGACACCGTACACGTATTCAGAACACGGTTTTCTGTGAGAAAACAGTGTTTTGAACATGGTTTTCTGTGAGAAAACAGTGTTCTGAACAGGTTTTCTGCACCGTACACGTGGACGAACACGGTTTTCTGCCAGAAAACTGTGTTCACTGTGAAATGCGAAAAAATGTGTGATTACTGAGACCGTGAGAGGGATCGCCAACAAGGGGGCTGGCCGTCCGTCCGTCCGAGCCGTCCGGACCTCTTCAGCCGGACCTATGCTGGACGCCCAGCCGTCCGTCCGGACGAAGCATTTTTTCGCCAGCCGTCCGTCCAGCCGGACCAATGTCTGTCTTGCCAGCCGGCCGGACCAAAGTCTGTCTTGCCAGCCGGCCGGACCAAAAAAAAAATACTTCCTCCTGAAAAGCAATCACGGCTTCCCTCTACTCGTCGTGTCAAATCACGAAAAACCACGAAGTTGCCCCCCGGCGGGATTCGAACCCGCGACCTACCGGTCACACACTAACCACACGACCGCTATACCACGAGGGGCGATATCATTCTGAAAACAAAAAATTTTAAGTTCTTTTTGGTCTTCCCTCTTTTAAAAGGGGGAATGGGGTTTTTGAGGTTCAGGAACCCAAAAAATTTTAACCTGTGCGCGTTCAATTTTCAAGTTGAAAATTTCATTTTTCATTTTTGAAAATTTCATCAAAAAAGCTTCAAAAACTGAAAAACCAACACACAAGAACATGGACAACAGAAAAATCAAGGCCGCACAAACCAATTAAGGTGGAACCGTTGCTTGCCAAGGAACCTTCAAGCATCTTGAACAAACTTCTCATTTGAAAAAAAGGCACACCTTCAATTGACTTCAAAACACTTGGTCAGTCTCAAAACTTCTTTCCATTCAAATCCAACTTTGTCAAATTGAATCTTTGACTTGAAGTCTTTCCATTGAAATCAACTCTGTCTTAATCTCAATGTCCTGTGAAAAGTGAACCAAATGAGCATCATTTACTCAATCATGAACTAAATCCCTGTGGCTCCCATTTATCATCCAAAAGATGAACAATGAAATGTGCCAGATGTAGCATGAAAGATGTCACAGAAATGTGCAGAAGAAAACCTGTCGTAAAAACCATTTTGAAGGCATGCCACAGACGAATGAAATGATGCTAAAGTATGCTGAAGCTGCATGCATGTCGCCTACAAAAAATGTTTGGCAGTTTACAAACACTCCAGAAGAACACAGCAGGAGCAACAACAGGGAACATACCTTCAACTGTGAAACTATCAGCACGAACTTATCACACGAAATGAACTCATCTCTTCGATTTCAATCATTTCAAACAGTGAAACATCTTTTGATTGTGCCTCTGTCTGAATTTAAAATGTCTGTCCGCCAGTGAAATTCCATCTGCCATGGAAAAGTTCGTCCCAAACGGCTCTAATTTCGATCCTAATTTAGTGTCCGCGAGCTTAAAAATTCAAGGTCCCACCCGGGATTGAACCGGGGATGTTGGAATCCAAGTCCCGGGTGCAGACCGCTACACTATGAGACCCATGAGTGAAAGCTAAAATGAAAACTATGTAAAAAATCGAGCCTTTCTCCTTTGTTGGTCCTGCGTCCGATTCCGTACGTCCGTCCAGCACCCTGTCCAGCGTCCGTCCAGATGAAAGGAATTTTGGCTAAAATCCACACCAAGCCTTGCAGAAGGACTATTATATATCTGTACAGAGCCAAAAAAAACGGGTGAGCTTAGGGAATAGGAAACAGGGCGAGATGAGGTCGTTGTTGATCAGCTTCCGGAGTTCTTCGGCCACGTGAGTGGTACCGGCGGGTCGTAATCCAGTGGTTCATCGCGACATCCTTGCCCAATGGCCTTGGTCGTTTACCGACACGTGCCAGACTCAAATGGTCTGAGGAGAAGCTGTGCAGGTCGGGTGAACGAATCGATGCGGGAAGGAGGCGGACCGTAGGAAAAGCAGAGCAACGCCGCTGAAGATCAGCCGATGCCTTGTATCCAGTGGGGCCTGGCCGCGAACTCGAAAACGATATTGCCGCTTTAGCGGCTTTTTTTTTTTTTTTTTTTTTGCAACAGGCGCGTGGCACCGATGGCGTTTTTAGAGTGAGTATGGATGATGTGAGTTGCTTCCACCATCATCTGTCAGCTCCTCCGCGCACTGACCCCATGCAAGCTGCTTTGCCAGCTCCCTGGCCAGGGCCATGCTGAGGCCCTGCCAGCAATTGGCCTCTGCGGCCCTTCTTTCCCACGAGTCGTGTTGTCCACCAGCAGGCGAACACATTGGCCAACGAAGCTGAGGGCTGCGTCTCCCATGCCTCCGTAACAATCAAGGACGAAGGGGATAAACGTCCAGCCCCTCCGTTTACATCCTTCGCCATACTTCTTGAATTTTTCCTCCTCCTGTGACTGGTGCCATTTCCAAGCTCCTCTGTCCCAGGTCGGACACGGGAAGGGGCAAGGGGGTGACGGACAGTCACATCGATGGCAGCTGGCCATTGGCGTCATACCGCATCACGAACACGTCACCTGGACGAGAGCCATCAGGCGCACTTTCTTCTCTCTGGCCGGAATCCAGCTCTTTGGGCCAGGGCTCAAAAGGAATTTTCTCTGGCCGTCCGTCCTCCACACCAAGCCATGCAAAACTGGTATATATCTGCCCAAACTCGCGTGCACTGAGACGCCTGCGCTTCCAAAGACCAAAGACCCATCCGGCCAGCCGGCCAGCCGGCCAGCCGGCCAGCCGGCCAGCCGGCTAGCCGGCCAGCCGGCTAGCTGGACCAAGTGCATTTTCTTCAGCCGTCTGGACCAAGCCCACAGGTCAGCCGTCCGTCCGGACCTTCGCTTTTTTCACCAGCCGTCCGTCCGTCCGTCCTCCGCCTCCAAGGAGAACAAAGGAGGCTAGGCACAGCGGGGGGGGGGGGCTTG